>SJYV01018899.1:942018-962248 GCA_006410875.1 Neotragus pygmaeus | reverse complement strand
GCTGAGCACCGAAGAATTGGTGCTTTTGAACTGTGGTGTTGGAGAAGACTCTTGAGAGTCCCTTGGACTGCAAGGAGATCTAACCAGTCCATCCTAAAGGAGATCAGTCCTGGGTGTTCATTGGAAGGACTGATGCTAAAGCTGAAACTCCAGTACTTTGGCCACCTCATGAGAAGAGTTGACTCATTGGAAAAGACTCTGGTGCTGGGAGGGATTGGGGGCAGGAGGAGAAGGGAACAACAGAGGGTGAGATGGCTGGATGGCATCACTGACTCAATGGACATGAGTTTGTGTGAACTCCAGGAGTTGGTGATGGACAGGGAGGCTGGCGTGCTGCAATTCATGGGGTCGCAAAGAGTTGGACATGACTGAGCGACTGAACTGAGCTGAACTAGAGTAATCAAAATTTTACAGTTATAAAGCAGGATAGTGGCTGCCAGGGGCTGCGGGGGAGGGGAGAATGAGGCGTTATGTTTTAATGAATATATAGTTTCAGTTTTATAAGATGAAAAGAGTTCTGGAATTGGATGGTGATGATGGTAAAACAACATTATGAATGTATTTAATACCACTGAACTGTACAGTTAAATGTATGAGGTGATGTTTTACATGTATTATACTATAATAAAAATAATTGTAAAAAAATTGTGTGCAATAGTACCAAAAAAGAATATGTAGGAATAAGTTTAACCACAAAGATGCAAGACTTGTATAATAAAACTACAAAATATTGCTGAAAGAAATTAAAGAAAGTCTAAATAAATGGACATCTATGTTTGTGGGTTGAAGACAAAATGTTGTTAAGATGATAGTACTCCCTAACTTCAAATCCCACAAATTCTGTTTTTAGAAGTGGAAAAGCTGATTCTGAAGTTCATATGAAATTTCAAGTAATTCCAAGAAGCCGAAACAATCTTGAAAAAGAAAAACAAGTATGAAGACTCACACTTCTTGATTTCAAAATTTACCACAAAGCTGCAGTAATCAAAACGATGTTATTGGCATAAATATTGCCTACATTTAGATAAATGGGATTGAGAGTCCAGAAATAAATCTATACATCTTCAGATGGTTTTCAACAAGGGTACTAAGACCATTCAATGAGGGAAAGAACAATCTCTTCAGCAAATGATGCTGGGACAACTGGATGTCTACATGCAAAGGATGAAGTTGGACCACTACCTCAGAGCATATACAAAAGTTAATTCAAATTGGAAAAAAGATCTAAATGTAAGAGTTAAAACTATGAAACTCCGGGTAAGTCTTCATGACCTTGAGTACAAGCAACAAAAGAAAAAATAAATTGGAGTTCAACAAAACTAAACATTTTTCACTGGGATGTAATTGACATATTAATTTCAGGTGTATAGCATAATGATTTTATATTTGTGTATAATGTGAAGTAATCACCACAGTAAGTTTAGTTAACATCCATTACCATACATAGTACAAATATTTTTCTCTTGTCCTGAGAACTTCTAGCTTCTACACTCTTAGCAACTTTCAAATATGCAATATAGCATTATTTTTAAATTTTTTATTGAAATATATGATAGTTAATTTAATGTGTTAGTTTCAGGTGTACAACAAAGATTCAGTTATATATATTATATATATATTCAAATATACACATATATATTATATATTAGATTCTTTTCCATTATAGGTTATTACAAGATCTTGAGTATAGATCCCTGTACTATACAGTAGGTCCTTGTTGGTTATACTATACAGTGTTATTAACTGTAGCTGGGGCTTCCCTGGTGGCTTATTGGTAGAGAATCCACCTGCCAGTGCAGGAGATGCAGGTTGGATCCCTGGGTCAGGAAGATCCCCTGGAGAAGGAAATGGCAACCCACTTGGTATTCTTGCCTGGAGTGGATATCCCATGGACAGAGGAGCCTGGCAGGGTACAGTCCATGGGGTCGGAAAAGAGTTGTACACGACTTAGTAACTAAATAACAGCAATAACAATTGCTCTCTGTACTTTTTGAATGTGATAGCTAGACTTTCAAAGATACATATATTCTTTCCTGCATACCTGCTTTATGTCATAAAAACAAAGTTTCTGAAACATAGAATAAAAAAAATATTTAGGTTAAAAAACACTTGTTAGTTTCTGCCCTATTTTATATTTACTAAATTAACAGACATTACTTAACATAAATTAGATATATATTTAAAAAGAATATTCAAACAACACAGAAATCTTTAAAGTATACACAGACTACTCCTAGCTTACTTCCAAAGGGAAAATACACTTACAATAAAATATTTTTCAGTAAAACGAAGGCATCAGAGAAAGGTCATTTGTTTTTTAACATCCCTTTTCCTTTTTTTTCCTCTGAATTTTCTATAATTATATCTATTATTCCATGTTGGAAAAGGTCTGCAATTGAGTTTTTCAACATAAAGCTGCCAGTTTCAAGCTGCTGATGAAGCAGTGCTGATCTGACCTTGACCTCCAAGCAGCCCTTGGACCCTTCCCTCTGGCCCGACTCTCTGCAGCCTCCTTGGCTCAGACCCTGGGCCTGGCCTTTCCCACTGCCCTCAGATGGCCTTTCCTGCCTGGCAAACTGTTCCCAGTCTCCATCTTAGGTCACCTTAACCCTTGGGACTCGTTGGTGGAATTAGGGCACAGTGGAGAGCAAGGTGCTTCCAGATTCCTCTCTAGGAGGAACGTGGGGGTTCTTTGGAAGGTATATTTGTCCAATAAGCACAAGATTTTCACTTTGACAGTATGCTAACAGTATGCTATGGGCTTTCCTGGTGGCTCAGTGGTAAAGAATCCGCCTGCAATGCAGGAGAGGTGGGTTAGATCCCTGGGTCAGAAAGACCTCTGGAGAAGGAAATGGCAACCCACTCCAGTGTTCTTGCCTGGGAAATCCCATGTCCATGAGGTCACAAAGGCTCAAACATGACTTAGTGACTAAAGAACAAATAGTATGCTATAGTCAAATAAAAACAGTGTTTTCCAAAGAATTTTTTATTCATGCTTTGTTAGGTTGAGCAAACATTAATTGTCCGTTTTTAAACTGTCCATTTTAAAGAAGGGAATATGCAGGTGTTGGGGGAAACCGATGGAGATGAAGGAGTAAGCCAGCTCCGGGACCACCCTCCCTGTCCCCCTGTATGGTGACAGTGGGGAGAACTCGGTGTTTGGCTGCCAGGCCCCACCCTGCAGAGGGGAAAGGAAAACAAAGACACCTCCAAGCTCCCTGTCTCCAGACTTGTTGGAAAACCTCCCTGGTCTGCGCCATGGTCTGGGACCGACAATTGAGAAATTTTGTTCTGAGATTTGTTTTCTGAGTCTTTCCTGGTCGTGACTTTTCTGCTCTTGTTCTGTGCACACCTCTGAGGTGATGCTAGGTCAGATCAAAGTGAACTGGTCAGAAACTTCCAAGGCCCTCTGCAAGTTGATGCAGCAAGGTCCTTACTACTCCTGGATAACCCCCCATTGCCTAAAATTGCTCGATTTGGGAACTATCCTCTTTCCATGATCACTTCTAAATTTCTATTTAAAGACAAATGAGAAATTCATTTTCTCCCCTGCACTATAAAAATAAACAACTGTGTCAAATAGAAAAAAGTAGACAACCCCCCAACCCCTGCTAAAGCCACAAAATATCCACACACCCAATACTTAAAGGCAATCACTGTGACATTTTGGAGTATTTCTTTGAAGTCTTTAGGAATAACTGTCTGAGTCATTATTATTGTTTTATATAGTTGTAATCATTTCATATATCAATTTTGACCCTGTTTAGTAAAACCCATTTCAAAAGAAGTATTTTTTTCATGTTACTGTATATCCTGGCTCTGCTGTGGTATTAGCTATGTTACCTTGGGTACGTTACTTACCCTCTCTGTGCCCCAGTTTCCTTATCGACAAAATGGGCCAAATATCAGTATTTACCTTACAGGGTTCCTACTAGGATTCAGCAAGGTAATGCTAGTGAAATGCTTTGCCAACAGCTCAATGCAACAAATGTTAACAATTCATCTACGGCTAGCATAGACAGTTCAGTTCAGTTCAGTCACTCAGTCGTGTCCGACTCTGCGACCCCATGAATCGCAGCACGCCAGGCCTCCCTGTCCATCACCATCTCCCGGAGTTCACTCAGACTCACCTCCGTCGAGTCCGTGATACCGTACAGCCATCTCATCCTCGGTCATCCCCTTCTCCTCCTGCCCCCAATCCCTCCCAGCATCAGAGTCTTTTCCAATGAGTCAACTCTTCGCATGAGGTGGCCAAAGTACTGACATGGTTGATCTGGATTTTTGGCTCTCATGAACAGTTCTATAATGAATACCTCTGTGTCTGAAGGCTTGTCCGTGCTGAAGATTAACTCCTTGAGAGAGACTCCTGAAATGGAATAGCTGAAACAAAGAATCTAGAGTGTTTAAAAAGTTTTTGATATTGATTGTTATAGCCAGGAGAGGAAAAATCTTGGTTTGATTTACTATTGATTACCAGCTTTATTGATACAGGATTGACATATANTCCCTCCCAGCATCAGAGTCTTTTCCAATGAGTCAACTCTTCGCATGAGGTGGCCAAAGTACTGACATGGTTGATCTGGATTTTTGGCTCTCATGAACAGTTCTATAATGAATACCTCTGTGTCTGAAGGCTTGTCCGTGCTGAAGATTAACTCCTTGAGAGAGACTCCTGAAATGGAATAGCTGAAACAAAGAATCTAGAGTGTTTAAAAAGTTTTTGATATTGATTGTTATAGCCAGGAGAGGAAAAATCTTGGTTTGATTTACTATTGATTACCAGCTTTATTGATACAGGATTGACATATAACATTGTATAAATTTAACATGTACAATGTGATGATTTGATACATGTAATTATTGTGAAATGTCACCACAACACCACAATTAACATATCCTTCACCTCACATAATTACTATTTTGTTGTTATGGAGATCCTGGTTTTAAGTGTAAATCTTTCCTTTGCTGGTCGAGACCTTGAGCACCCCTTCCAACCTGAGCACTCACAACTTCAGTGGTTGTGAGTTTAGAAGCCTTCTCTCTCTGAACAAGCCTACCTGGGAGTATGGTAAGACATCTTGGCATCCTATCTGTTAGAATAACCCTAAGGCTGTCTGTAAAACTGAGACAAGGATCTCATCCAAGGTGTGGTGAGGAGTAATTAATGTCTAATGGTTGGAGCTGACTTTTGTCCTCTTCGTCAAAACAGACCTTTGAATTGCTTGGCCACTTTCGAGTTTCTCAGGAAAAATGATAACAACACTAGGCCAAAGTTCGTGCCGTTTGGCCAGGCTGCCTCCCTCCAACACCCATGAGGCTGTGTCGGGGTAGAGGGGTTGATCGCAGCCCTGAGTGTTGGGCCAGGTTCATTGGGGTTAATGTCACTGGGATAGGAGACATTGCTCTGTTGATCCTCCCACAGAGCACACCATAGGAAATATCCCCATGCTGGCAATGGCAGCCCACTCCAGTACTCTTGTCTGGAAAATCCCATGGATGGAGGAGCCTGGTGCGCTGCAGCCCATGGGGTCACTATGAGTCGGACACGACCGAGCGACTTCACTTTCACTTTTCACTTTCATGCACTGGAGAAAGAAATGGCAACCCACTCCAGTGGTCTTGCCTGGAGAATCCCAGGGACAGGGGAGCCTGGTGGACTGCCATCTCTGGGGTCGTACAGAGTCGGACACGACTGAAGCGTCTTAGCATAGCATAGCATTTGCTTATCTACCACCCCAATCCCTGACACAACTGAAGGCTAGAGGTTTTTAACATGACGTAAACAGAGGACTTGGAAAGACATGAGGCTGAGCTCTGATCTGAGGGACTGATCAAAACAATGCTTGTCCTTCTCCATACCCCCACTTCCCAGAAAGACTAGATCAAAATTGCCTGCATTTGGGTCTGAGGATCTGCATTTTACCAAGCCGTCCAGAGGAGTTTGATCATCAAGCCAGTGTATAAAGGAAACATAGAGATTATATATGCAGATGATATCTGCTCAAAAGCTTGCAAAGTCTTCCCACACTTCACCCTAAAGCCAAGCTCTTGAGTAAGGCATGCTGGACTTCCATTCTCCTGCCCCGCCAGCCCCATCTCCCTCCTCCCACCTCACTCACCACCCACTGCAGCCCTTCTGGAAAGTTCCTGGCCCCCAAATTTGCTATAGACCTTTTTTAAAGTTTTTAAATTTTATATTGGAACATAGCCGATTAACAATGTTGTGATAGTTTTGGGTGGACGGCAGAGGTGTGCAGCCATACATATCCGTGTATCCGTTCTCTGCTATGGGCCTGGGGACCAGGTGCCCTTGCTCTTGCTATTCGGTGAGCTTGGTAAAATCCTTCCAAATATTTAAGGCCCAGTTCTAGCTCCAAGTCTCCATCTCTAGGACACTCCCTTACCTAGTCCCAGCTAGAAACAAATCCTTTTCCTTGGAGATCCCACAGACCCTCCCCATCACACCCTCACATGGCTCTGGTCACTTTACACACTACTTTATAGTGTTTGTTGGGTTCATCTCCCCAAATGGTCTGCTGCTGCTGCTGCTAAGTCGCTTCAGTCGTGTCCGACTCTGTGTGACCCCATCGACGGCAGCCCACCAGGCTCCCCTGTCCCTGGGATTCTCCAGGCAAGAACACTGGAGTGGGTTGCCATTTCCTTCTCCAGTGCATGAAAGTGAAAAGTGAAAGTGAAGTCGCTCAGTCGTGTCTGACTCAGCAACCCCATGGACTGCAGCCTACCAGGCTCCTCCGTCCATGGGAGTTTCCAGGCAAGAGTGCTGGAGTGGGATGCCATTGCCTTCTCCGCCCCAAATAGTCTAGAAGCTCTGAAAAGGCAGTCCCACATCTGGTTCATCTCTGTGTCCCTAGAACCCAGGGCAGGGCTTCCTGTGTCTTAAAGCTTGTTTTGGGGCAGTGGGGGCCTTCTGGGCCAGGAGCTGGAGCTGGACCTGGGCCCCTACCATCTGCAGTCTCCAGGATAGTGGGGACATCCTCCCCGCCCCCAACCATCACTCTGAGGCAGTAGCTGCAAATTGGTGACAGTCAGTCTCCATTTGAACTTACTGCCTGATCAGTTCTGGGCTTTTGCAACCAAGGCTGTGTCCCGGGGGTGGGGAGACCCAGAGGGATTCAGGGAAACAGATGGTCCAGGTCTGAGCAGCAGCTCTAGGCTGGGCCGTGATCACCCCAGTGTGTTTTCCTCTCTCAGAAAGAGTCTCAGAAGCCCTAGTACAGGCATTTCAAGAGCGTCAGGGAGGGAAAGTCCCCAAGGCCAAGCACATAAGTTTAACAAAAATTGATCCTGTTTGCTTAACTCAAATGGGTGTTGATTAGGTCTAGTTGGTTTTATAACAAAGGTATTTATTAGGTCTACCTGGCTTATTGAAAGACTTCTGTTTCCTTACTGACCTTCTGTGCCTCCTATAACTTTGTCTCTTCTATAGATTAGACAACAAATGCTTCTTTAAAGATTGATTTTATTGTCCTTTAGAGATTTAGCCTTGGAGTCCTGAGTATCCTGTCTGACTGTCTAGAATGAACTTAATTCTTGATTGTAAGAATAAACTTTTCACTTCTCTGAGCCCTTGGTTAATCCAGCATGTGAAATATTGGTTACTGGCTGGAATGCAGTCTCCATGGAGAAGGTCTTCCATGCTTGATCTTCTGAGGGGTGTGTGATTTCGAGCAAGGTTCTAAATAAATCAATCCTGAATCTCCTATTCAACCAAGTCACATTTCCCTTCATTCTCTCTCCTTCCCCCCTTCTATTCTTCCATCCCTACTTTCTCCTGTTTCCTCTTTCTTCATCCTCCTGCCATTTTTCTTTCTCCCCTTCTTTCTCCTCCCATACTTGCATTTTCATTTTCTATCCGATCATGTATCTATATTTCTTTCTTTCCTTTGTTTCATCTATCCATCCAGTTATCCTTTCTTCTTTCATTCAACCATTCATCCTACTGTCTGTCCGTCCGTCCATCCATCCATCCATCCATCCATCCATCCATCCTTTCTTCCATCCTCCCATCTACCCACTCATCTGCTCATTTTAGCATCATTAACACCAGACAGGGCTCTAGTGACTTGAACTGTCTGAGCTTAAAGCAAGTGTAGTAGGAAAAATCTTACAGTGAGGAATTGGAGTGAAGAACCCTGATCTCTAATCCTCATTTTCTTCCCTGAAACCAAGTGTAAGCAATGATGTTCACAAACTTTTTACAGAGTGAACCAGGCATAGTGCCTAACACTGGGGGTGAAAAAGCCTTGGTCACCATTCTCAGGGACAGAGAATAACAACACAGCCTAAAAGAACCACAATCTGGTGCCCTGTAAGGAAGAGAGGAGACTTCTCAACTGGAGGCAATTAAAAAGTGTTTCCTGGAGAAGTAGATGCCTGGTTGGGCCTTGGAGAATGAGCATTTGTTGTAAGGATCAATTGAGATGGTGGCATGTGAGATTGTAAAATGTAAAATTGTCACATAGAGTGATTTTTTAATGTATTATTTTATGTGTTTATTTTTACTTTTTATTTTTTGGCCATGTGGCATGTGTGATCTTAGTTCCCCAATCAAGGCTTGATTCCGTGCTCCCTGCGGTGGATGTGCAGAGTCTTAACCATTGAACTGCCAAGGAAATTAAAATAATGTATAAAATCATTAAGATATTATGATGCTAAACATCATGTAGACTAATGACAACTGACCTGCCTATAAAAGGTATCCGCCAGAAGCACTAGCAGATTCCTATGCAATTTTTAAGATTCAAAGACAAGTTTACTGGGATTGGAATTGGACACACATAGCAGCGAGGCCAGGTGAGGAGTACTTTGAATGTAGGCTTTGGTATCAGACCTGCTTGGGTTCAAGACTTGGCTGTCACTTGTTGTCCATCGCCTTTCTGTGGAATGGGGCTGATAGCTTAAGGAAGATTAAACGAGATGTATATATTGAGGTTGGGGTTTCCCAGGTGGTGCTAGTGGTAAAGAACCCAACTGTCATTGCAGGAGACGTAAGAGATACGGGTTTGATCCCTGGGTCAGAAAGATCCCCTGAAGGAGGGCATGGCAGCCCATTCCAGTATTCTTGCCTGGAGAATTCCATGGACAGAGGGGCCTAGTGGGCTATAGTCCATAGAGTCGCAAAGAGTCAGACATGACTGAAACGACTTAGCACACATGTGATGGGGTCATGCTTACGGCAGGTGCTCTGTAAACACCAGCTACCTCTCCCAGCTGTTCAAGAGGCGAGGACTCACTGTGATCTCACTCATACTGTTGGGAATTCATGTTTGTTTGTTTAATCTGCCACCAAATAACCAAACATGTAACCCTGGGGAAATGACTCATTTTCTCTTGACCCTTATCTTCCTTTTCAGTAAAGCCTCTGTAGATTCTTATGACTAAAACAAGATAAAGATCTTTAAAAATTGAAAAATGGGAGTCTATTCCTCAGAAATGTTCGCTTTGGCACTGTTTACCACCAGGAGGTGGAGAACGGGAAATAACACTGAAGTCCAAAAAGAGTTGACTTTTGAAATACATTATGAGACTCTCTTCTTTAGCAGTGTAAATGTTGAAAAATAATAGGTCCCATGAGAAACAAGAGTTTTTTTCCTCTTGTTGAATGAAAATTCCCTCAGCACCCAAAACATTGTCCATCATATAAAGGTGTTTGGTATGAATGAATAAGTAATACTGTCAAATTAATTTCCCAGGGCTATCCTTGAGGAATGCCTCTTTACTATTGTTTTGCTACATGGCATATACAAGTAGACCAGAAGGGCTAGTGGTGGTTTTTGAGAGACTGTGTTGGGGGAATAGCAAAGTCAGACTACAGAGAGAATGGAGCTACCAAGTGGCATGTTTGAGAGTGCTTGCTGGATGGTGAGCAATGCAACTCTCTTCTCCATGGCCCACAAAGTCTTCACTGAAATATGCAGTGCCTGCTGGTTCTTTTGGGATTGGGTGTATTTTTGAAGGGTGAAATGAAATACCGAGACTGGCCTCAATTGGAGAATACCCATGGGTATCCAGTCACATCTGAGTATCCTAACGTGGAGGAAAGTGTAATGACGTGGAAAGATGTTTGCAATGTATTGTTGAAGAAAATAATTGGGTGCAGGAGGGAATGTGCAATTGCAGTCCCATTTTGACTAAAATAGAAAAACATCTGTTTGTGTCAGAATGGTGAGATTAAGGAATTTATTTTTCCTTTCTGATTATTCATGCTTTACATTTTCTTTAAGGAACATGTACTGCTTGTGAAATTGAAAATAATGGGAACTCTTGGATGAATTGAAGCTGTCCTTACTGTGTCTGACTGGTTGGTAGAGAAACTGAGCTAGAAGTGAAGTGACATTGTCAAGGTCAAGCCAAGACTGAGTGACTGAGTAGCCCATTGATTCATGGCCAGTTCAGTGACCTTTCCATTTGACTGGAAGGAAGCACCTCCAGGGTAGTGTTTTGAGCGCCTTGGACACATGGCATCTGAAAGCTCTGAAAGGCTGGATCTTTCCCTCTCCCACTTACTCCCTTTTGCTGTCCAGGGGACAATTACTGTCCAGGAGAGTGTCAGTGGCTGTAAGTGCATTCCTTCTTCTCCCATTTCAAAGGACACTCACCAGGTTTTCTTTTGCACTTCAGGTCAGTAACATGACCCTCGAGCTCCTCTGGGCAGAGGATTATGTCAGCAGGATGGGCTGTGAAGCCTCCTGCAGATTGAGCCAGTTATAATCTGTGACTCATATCCGCAGATAACAATTTTCTGTAAAGGTGTCTGCTGAGTGAGAGGCACACACAGAGAGACAGAGCTGGACGGTCAGCTAGGAAACATACCTAGGAGCATAAACCTACAACTCTGGAACTGAAACAGTCCTTTGTGATCACCTGTCTCATCTCTGGATGAGCTGGAAACGAGGCTCAGTTTACACAGGGCAACAGCACAGCCAGTGCCTGAACTCAGGCAGTTTTTGCTTCCAAAACATCTCTCCAGTCCATCTTTTCCTGCTCTTTCTCCCCACACCAGCCCATAGGTGCTGCCACACATCTCCCTAGCTGATCTTCCTTCAATTCAGGGCTCTGTAACAGGGGGCTCTGGAACCANCAGGGAGGCCTGGCGTGCTGCAATTCATGGGGTCGCAAAGAGTCAGACATGACTGAGCAACTGAACTGAACTGAACTGAACTGATTCTTTTCCATTCTCATGTGTGTCACTTATGCGAGGTAAGACTGAAAAAGCTGTGAGAAAAATTCCAAAACCATCACATGAAAACCAGACTCATCACTTTTCAGAATCACAATAAGCATCAACAAGTATTTTATTGAATGCTACATTCCTGGCACTGTGCTGAGCAATGGAGATAAAAAGGCAAAGGAAGACAAACCTTGATCCTCTGGAAGCTTATAGTCTTAGTGGTGTGTGAAAGTCACTCAGTCATGTCCAGCTCTTTGCAATCCCAAGTACTATACAGTCCATGGAATTCTCTAGGCCAGAATATTGGAGTGGGTAGCTTTTCCCTTCTCTAGGGGATCTTCCCAATCCAGGTCTCCCGCATTGCAGGCAGACTTTTCATCAGCTGAGCCACAAGGGAAGCACAAGAATACTGGAGTGGTAGACTATCCCTTCTCCAGCGGATCTTCCCGACCCAGAAATCAAACCGGGGTCCTCCTGCATCACAGGCGGATTCTTTACCAATTGAGCTATCAGGGAAGCCCACAGGCTAGTGGAGACACAAACATTAAGCCAACCACCTAACTGCAGGCACAACCTTGGGGAAGTACTAGGAGACAGAAAGACCTTATACAAAGAAGGATCCATTTAGAAATATTCAGGAAATATGTACACTGACAAAAAAAACCTGCCCAACTGCTGAGACTGCCTAATTAAGAATTTGTAAAGAACAAACAAAAACACATAATTTACAATATTTTAAAGTCCAACAAAAGATGAGTGACTAATCACAGTACATCTGTCTACTAGAATATTACAGAGCTTGTAAAAAATATTTTCTAAGAACATTACAAGCATAGGGCAATGCTTGGGATATCATGTTAAATTCATTCAATAAATATTTATATTTCTGTCCAATACCATGTAAAAAAAGAAGACACCAGGAAGAAATGTCTCAAAATGATACCTGTGGTTATTATTAGGAACTAAAATTACATGTCATTTTAAGAATATACTTTTCTGTATTTTCTGCAATGAACTTATATTACTTCATGCTGGGGAATTATTTAAATGTGGGGGGAAGTTATTTAAAATAAAATAGCACCTTTAAGTTTGGAATTAAGTATCAACAGACAGAATTAAATTAATATTTCAAATTTCATTGAATTTAAAGAGCTCTCAGCTGAATCAATCTGTTTTCCAAGTCATTTTAAGTGAAGGAGGTGTATTCTTGAAGTTATCATAAATGTTCCTCAAGATACGAGCTGGCTGTAGGCAAAATTTTGAAATACACCCTATTTGACTCTGACATCCTTTTCTCCTTTGCCTCTGTAATCCCGGGCATTCTTCCTTGAAGCTGCAAAGTCAATATGGTGCTCCACTATAAGACCCAATAATAACAACATGACAAATGCTTTTCAGATCACTAGTGGTAAGGAACCTGCCTGTCAGTGTAGGAGACACAAGAGACATCAGTTCAATCCCTGGGTTGGGAAGATCCCCTGGAATAAGAAAAGGCAACCCACTCCAGTATTCTTGCATGGAAAACTCCATAAACAGAAAAGCCTATCATAGGGCTACAGTCCATGAGGCTGCAAAGAGTTGGATACGATTGAGTGACTAAACACACAAAATTCTATTCTACACCAATTATAATAAATTCCCCCTTTCTCTAGGATAAGTATCTTAGGAGGATGGTAAAGGAAAGAAATCTGGGCAAACAATTTGTATTACTTTAGGAGATGTGAATTTGTAAAAGAAGGTTCATCAAAAACGACACAGTACAGCGAAAGAATAAATACTACCCTGGAGATTGGGAAACTTATTTTTCCTAGATATGGCATTTAGTGTTCTTAGGAATATCTCTCCAATTTCTCTGAGCCTATTCTCTAATTTATCAAATGAAGAGATTGCACTACAACTTGTTAGCTCTAACACTATATAGTTCAGTGATTGTCTAAATAACTCAAACTGGTTAAATATTTCATGTTTTAAAATGAAATGAGAAAAGAGTGGGGTAAAGAATTTGTGGCATGGAGTGGGTTGCCATTTTCTTCAGTTAATAAATGAGTATGCATTCTCCACACCAGCTGAACGGAGAGGACTCCAGAATGCAGAGGAAAGCAGAGCCATAAGACAAAAGTTGCACGGGCTCTTGAATGACCATGTGGAAGGCCAATCAACCTTCTCTAGACTGGAAAGTGAGAAAGAAACGAACTTTTATGTCAAACCACTTGGAACCTATATGCAGGTCAGGAAGCAACAGTTAGAACTGGACATGGAACAACAGACTGGTTCCAAGTAGGAAAACGAGTACGTGTCAAGGNTCCATCCATCCATCCTTTCTTCCATCCTCCCATCTACCCACTCATCTGCT
Organism: Neotragus pygmaeus; assembly: GCA_006410875.1. Taxonomy (NCBI): domain Eukaryota; kingdom Metazoa; phylum Chordata; class Mammalia; order Artiodactyla; family Bovidae; genus Neotragus; species Neotragus pygmaeus. The sequence goes on along the minus strand of SJYV01018899.1, from coordinate 948,704 downwards.
CATTTTAGCATCATTAACACCAGACAGGGCTCTAGTGACTTGAACTGTCTGAGCTTAAAGCAAGTGTAGTAGGAAAAATCTTACAGTGAGGAATTGGAGTGAAGAACCCTGATCTCTAATCCTCATTTTCTTCCCTGAAACCAAGTGTAAGCAATGATGTTCACAAACTTTTTACAGAGTGAACCAGGCATAGTGCCTAACACTGGGGGTGAAAAAGCCTTGGTCACCATTCTCAGGGACAGAGAATAACAACACAGCCTAAAAGAACCACAATCTGGTGCCCTGTAAGGAAGAGAGGAGACTTCTCAACTGGAGGCAATTAAAAAGTGTTTCCTGGAGAAGTAGATGCCTGGTTGGGCCTTGGAGAATGAGCATTTGTTGTAAGGATCAATTGAGATGGTGGCATGTGAGATTGTAAAATGTAAAATTGTCACATAGAGTGATTTTTTAATGTATTATTTTATGTGTTTATTTTTACTTTTTATTTTTTGGCCATGTGGCATGTGTGATCTTAGTTCCCCAATCAAGGCTTGATTCCGTGCTCCCTGCGGTGGATGTGCAGAGTCTTAACCATTGAACTGCCAAGGAAATTAAAATAATGTATAAAATCATTAAGATATTATGATGCTAAACATCATGTAGACTAATGACAACTGACCTGCCTATAAAAGGTATCCGCCAGAAGCACTAGCAGATTCCTATGCAATTTTTAAGATTCAAAGACAAGTTTACTGGGATTGGAATTGGACACACATAGCAGCGAGGCCAGGTGAGGAGTACTTTGAATGTAGGCTTTGGTATCAGACCTGCTTGGGTTCAAGACTTGGCTGTCACTTGTTGTCCATCGCCTTTCTGTGGAATGGGGCTGATAGCTTAAGGAAGATTAAACGAGATGTATATATTGAGGTTGGGGTTTCCCAGGTGGTGCTAGTGGTAAAGAACCCAACTGTCATTGCAGGAGACGTAAGAGATACGGGTTTGATCCCTGGGTCAGAAAGATCCCCTGAAGGAGGGCATGGCAGCCCATTCCAGTATTCTTGCCTGGAGAATTCCATGGACAGAGGGGCCTAGTGGGCTATAGTCCATAGAGTCGCAAAGAGTCAGACATGACTGAAACGACTTAGCACACATGTGATGGGGTCATGCTTACGGCAGGTGCTCTGTAAACACCAGCTACCTCTCCCAGCTGTTCAAGAGGAGAGGACTCACTGTGATCTCACTCATACTGTTGGGAATTCATGTTTGTTTGTTTAATCTGCCACCAAATAACCAAACATGTAACCCTGGGGAAATGACTCATTTTCTCTTGACCCTTATCTTCCTTTTCAGTAAAGCCTCTGTAGATTCTTATGACTAAAACAAGATAAAGATCTTTAAAAATTGAAAAATGGGAGTCTATTCCTCAGAAATGTTCGCTTTGGCACTGTTTACCACCAGGAGGTGGAGAACGGGAAATAACACTGAAGTCCAAAAAGAGTTGACTTTTGAAATACATTATGAGACTCTCTTCTTTAGCAGTGTAAATGTTGAAAACTAATAGGTCCCATGAGAAACAAGAGTTTTTTTCCTCTTGTTGAATGAAAATTCCCTCAGCACCCAAAACATTGTCCATCATATAAAGGTGTTTGGTATGAATGAATAAGTAATACTGTCAAATTAATTTCCCAGGGCTATCCTTGAGGAATGCCTCTTTACTATTGTTTTGCTACATGGCATATACAAGTAGACCAGAAGGGCTAGTGGTGGTTTTTGAGAGACTGTGTTGGGGGAATAGCAAAGTCAGACTACAGAGAGAATGGAGCTACCAAGTGGCATGTTTGAGAGTGCTTGCTGGATGGTGAGCAATGCAACTCTCTTCTCCATGGCCCACAAAGTCTTCACTGAAATATGCAGTGCCTGCTGGTTCTTTTGGGATTGGGTGTATTTTTGAAGGGTGAAATGAAATACCGAGACTGGCCTCAATTGGAGAATACCCATGGGTATCCAGTCACATCTGAGTATCCTAACGTGGAGGAAAGTGTAATGATGTGGAAAGATGTTTGCAATGTATTGTTGAAGAAAATAATTGGGTGCAGGAGGGAATGTGCAATTGCAGTCCCATTTTGACTAAAATAGAAAAACATCTGTTTGTGTCAGAATGGTGAGATTAAGGAATTTATTTTTCCTTTCTGATTATTCATGCTTTACATTTTCTTTAAGGAACATGTACTGCTTGTGAAATTGAAAATAATGGGAACTCTTGGATGAATTGAAGCTGTCCTTACTGTGTCTGACTGGTTGGTAGAGAAACTGAGCTAGAAGTGAAGTGACATTGTCAAGGTCAAGCCAAGACTGAGTGACTGAGTAGCCCATTGATTCATGGCCAGTTCAGTGACCTTTCCATTTGACTGGAAGGAAGCACCTCCAGGGTAGTGTTTTGAGCGCCTTGGACACATGGCATCTGAAAGCTCTGAAAGGCTGGATCTTTCCCTCTCCCACTTACTCCCTTTTGCTGTCCAGGGGACAATTACTGTCCAGGAGAGTGTCAGTGGCTGTAAGTGCATTCCTTCTTCTCCCATTTCAAAGGACACTCACCAGGTTTTCTTTTGCACTTCAGGTCAGTAACATGACCCTCAAGCTCCTCTGGGCAGAGGATTATGTCAGCAGGATGGGCTGTGAAGCCTCCTGCAGATTGAGCCAGTTATAATCTGTGACTCATATCCGCAGATAACAATTTTCTGTAAAGGTGTCTGCTGAGTGAGAGGCACACACAGAGAGACAGAGCTGGACGGTCAGCTAGGAAACATACCTAGGAGCATAAACCTACAACTCTGGAACTGAAACAGTCCTTTGTGATCACCTGTCTCATCTCTGGATGAGCTGGAAACGAGGCTCAGTTTACACAGGGCAACAGCACAGCCAGTGCCTGAACTCAGGCAGTTTTTGCTTCCAAAACATCTCTCCAGTCCATCTTTTCCTGCTCTTTCTCCCCACACCAGCCCATAGGTGCTGCCACACATCTCCCTAGCTGATCTTCCTTCAATTCAGGGCTCTGTAACAGGGGGCTCTGGAACCATGTTGAGGAACTGAGACTTTAATTTGGGGGAAGGAGACAGCATGGAAGAATTTTTAGAGTCAGATCTGGATTTCAGGTGGTGGATTTCTGAATGCTGTGTATAAGATGAACCCAAGGAAGTTCAAGCGGACTCAGGGAGACCCAGGAGGGGGCTGCTGTAGCCATCCAGAGTCAGAAGCAATGGCAACCTGGACCAAGGCTTTGGCGATGGAGAGGGAGAAAACTGGGTAGTTTCCCTGCCTCCTTAGGCCCTCACTGATCTCCTCATGTGGCACTTAGGAAGAGGGTCAAAGGAGTATCACCCAATTTAATACCTAGTGATGGGATTATCCCATGTCCCTAGGGGCTCAGTGGTAGAAAATCCTCCTGCAAGGTAGGAGGTGCAAGTTGCATCCCTGGGACAGGAAGATCCCTGGAGAAGGAAATCACAACCCACTCCAGTGTTCTTGCCTGGGAAATCCCATGGATGAGGCGCCTGGTGGGCTATATAGTCCATGGGGCTGCAAAATATCAGACATGACTGAGCAACTGAGCACTCTCAATGGGATTATATTTGTTAGGACTTTTTAGGTGTGACTATGTAGAAACCCAACTCAAACTACCTTAAGCTCAACACTGTTGAACATTGCCAGGCTTGTGTTAGGTGTTCAGTAAATGATGAATGAATGAATGAATGGCTCTTGACTCCTAGACCATTGTTCTTTCTACTACACATTAGGCAATACTCACTTAAGCCTAAATTCCATAACCGTAACGATGCTAAAGGCCATCTCGTCTGGGCTTGCACCCAACTCAGGAATCCCTTCTACAACATGCCTGACACATATCCATTTGGCTGGTCTTTGGAATTCTCTGGGGACAGGACACTCCCTACTCTAAAAAGCAACCCATGTTTAAAAATGAAAAACATGAAAATAGATATACAGTTTAAAAATCAGCTTTACTGAAATATACTTTACATACAATAAAATACACCAATTTAAGTATAACATTTAGTTTGAAAAACATATATAGTTATGTAACCACCACCACAAGGCCCCAAACTTTGCTTTGTAATCTATTGTTTTTCCCAATCTCTGCACTCCACTTCCTCTTACTATAGTTGTGCCTTTTCTAGAATCTCATTTAAGTGGAATGATGCAATATTCTATCTTTTGAGTCTGGCATTATTTCACCTAACATAATGAATTTGAGATTCTTCTCTTTATTGTGTATGTCAGGAGTTTGTTCTTTTTTTATTGGTGAACAGTATTCATTGAATAACTATTACCACAATCTGTCTATTCATTCAATTTGTTTAGTCGTCTGCCATTTGGAGTTTTTCTAGTTTTTGGCTATCTACTATGATGATTCACCTATGCATCTTTATGTAAACTTTAAAAAAAATGTCTTTTGTATAAATACGTAGAGTGAGATTTCTTGATCATTTGGAAGGTATATGTTTAACTTTTTAAAGAACTGGCAAACTATTTTCCAAAGTGGTGTCATTTTGTCTTTGAATTATTTTTCATTCCTGTCGAGATTGTTTGAGAGTTCCAGTTGCTCCACATTGTTACAAATGCTGAATATAGCAAGATTTTGAAATTTCAGTCATCACAGGGAAGGGGTAGTGGTATTGCATTGTGATGGTCATTTATGTTGCCCTAATGACTGGTATGGAGAAGACAATGGCACCCCACTCTAGTACTCTTGCCTGGAAAATCCCCTGGACGGAAGAGCCTGGTAGGCTGCAGTCCATGGGGTCGCTGAGTCAGACACGACTGAGCGACTTCACTTTCACTTTTCACTTTCATGCATTGGAGAAGGAAATGGCAACCCACTCCAGTGTTCTTGCCTGGAGAATCCCAGGGACAGGGGAGCCTGGTGGGCTGCCATCTACGGGGTCACACAGAGTCGGACACGACTGAAGTGACTTCAGCTCAGTTCAGTCGCTCACTCGTGTCCGATTCTTTGCGACCCCATGAATTGCAGCACGCCAGGCCTCCCTGTCCATCACCAACTCCTGGAGTTCACTCACACTCGTATCCATCGAGACAGTGATGCCATCCAGCCATCTCATCCTCGGTTGTCCCCTTCTCCTCCTGCTCCCAATCCCTCCCAGCATCAGAGTCTTTTCCAATGAGTCAACTCTTCGCATGAGGTAGCCAAAGGATTGGAGTTTCAGCTTTAGCATCAGTCCTTCCAATGAACACCCAGGACTAATCTCCTGTAGNATCCATATATGACCACAGGAAAAACCATAGCCTTGACTAGATGGACCTTTGTTGGCAAAGTAATGTCTTTTGAATATGCTATCTAGGTTGGTCATAACTACAGGAGTCTAAATTCAAGACAGGGATGTTTTTCTTTAAATTTACGTGGATACACAGTGTTACAGATCACTAGTGGCAAAGAGGGGGGCCCACAACTTGCAGACAAAAGAAAGATACAGTTTTTTGCTTTATAAACTGGTTCATTGTAGCTCTGATATCTTTTCCTTCTTCCACTTCCATTTTCCTACTGTTCTTCCTCCTCTCCAGAATTTAGCATCAGAATCACAGTGTTGAGATTAAGTGTTGCCACCTTCAGATTGAACTTGTTGCTTTTTAAGGATTTTGAGGGTATGATAGAAGGTAAATTTTTATTTTATTGTTTATTCATTCATTTACTTTTTGGCCATGCTGCACGGCATGTGGGATCTTAGTTCCTTGCCCAAGGATCGAACCCACACCCCCTTCAGTGGAAGCTCAAAGTCTTAACCACTGGATTACCAGGGAAATCCCTTTTTAAAAAATTTAAATTCATGTAGTTTGGCTTTATTTATTCTCTATAGAATACTCTACATAGACTGCAGAGAAGGCAATGGCATCTCACTCCGGTACTATTGCCTGGAAACTCCCATGGACAGAGGAGCCTGGTAGGCTGCAGTCCATGGGGTCGCTGAGTCAGACACGACTGAGCAACTTCACTTTCACTTTTCACTTTCATGCATTGGAGAAGTAAATGGCAACCCACTCCAGTGTTCTTGCCTGGAGAATCCCCGGGATGGTGGAGACCAATGGGCTGCCGTCAGTGGGGTTGCACAGAGTCGGACACGACTGAAGTGACTTAGCAGCAGCAGCAGCAGCTGCATAGATTGAGTTGAGATAACTTATCAGTATATGTTTATTAAGAATATGGTATTCCAGGAAGCTAAGGCTAAGCCATGGAAACAGATAGGAGTAAATCAATAAAAGTCACACATTTTGAGGTTTCATGTGGAGAAAATAGAAAGATATACATGAATATAAGAGGAATATAGCCCTGGAAGTTTGGGAAAAGGGAACGTGAGGGAGAGAGCAAAACCTTGAATAACTGGAATTTAGCTACAGTTTTCTTGCCATTTATGTGGATATATAGCTACTTTTTGAAATGATAATTAGGTACAATTATTATGAGGCTCAGATCTTCAGTGTCTTTATTCCTCAAATTTTGATGCATTCCACCTTGAGAGGGACAAAAAGGACATTTTATTAAAAGAAAACCTCTCTTAGAGAATCAGTAACCTGTGTAATATAATTTCCAGAAAGATAACATTCCTTATTTTTAAATGTAAAGTTTTTTCCCTTGAGTAAGCCCACCAGAGGCTTCAAATTTTGCAGTGGAACTCATA
>SJYV01018899.1:904240-941990 GCA_006410875.1 Neotragus pygmaeus | reverse complement strand
TCTATCAGATCTAGTCCCTTAAATCTATTTTGCACTTCCACTGTATAATCATAAGGAATTTGATTTAGGTCATACCTGAATGGTCTAGTGGTTTTCCCTACTTTCTTCAGCTTCAGTTCAGTTCAGTTGCTCAGTCGTGTCTGACTGTTTGCGACCCCATGAATCGCAGCACGCCAGGCCTCCCTGTTCATTACCATCTCTCGGAGTCCACTCAGAGTCACGTCTGTCGAGTCCGTGATGCTATCCAGCCATCTCATCCTTGGTGGTCCCCTTCTCCTCCTGCCCCCAATCCCTCCCAGCATCAGAGTCTTTTCCAATGAGTCAACTCTTCGCATGAGGTGGCCAAAGTACTGGACTTTCAGCTTTAGCATCATTCCTTCCAGAGAAATCCCAGGGTTGATCTCCAAATATTTATTTATTACTCTGTGTCATTTACAGTGAGGGCTATTGTATCTAAGAATAAGACTCAATTCCTGGCCTTGATTTGTTCATAGTCTTGTAGGGGGAAATGGATACTTAAATGAGAAAATGTTTTCACTCAAGTTGTTAGTGCATTAATCATGGTAAGCCCAGGATATAGAGAAGCCCACTCTCCAGCCAGGTGTGATGTTGGGTGGAAGATTTGAGGTGGGGAAGGGCAAGGAGCTGAGGGGAGCTTCCACTGAAATTCTATCATCACAGTGATGCAGGCATGTTACCTTTCATTTGTCATATTAAAATATATATTTGAATATTATATATCATCTGTATCACATATATATTATACACATATTCAGATTATATATATCTACCTATCAAAGAATTCCTAAGTGATTATAAAACATCAAAACAGATTTATACTAATTGTATATATTATATACTCTTACTGTAAGGTTTCATTAAAGTGTCTTTCAGTTAAGATCTATATATACACATACATATTATATTTATTTATTGACTATTCCATTCTTCCACTTGGGTTGGGTCAACACTGGGTCCGTACCATCAACGAGAGAGGTTAGGATTTGCTCTTGCCCTTGAAACTGAAAGTCAGAGAGCTAGAAAACTGACCCCAAATCACTCAAAAGCACAGCCAATCTTTGAACCCAAATCTTGGAACTTTAAGTCCAAATACTGCTTAGAATAGTATCTGAGCACAATTGGGACATTTGAACCACAATTTTAAGAATAACCTACTCTAATCAGTTAAAGTTAAGGTCCAAGGCATTATGGTTTGGGTTATTTTCCAGAATTTTCCAAGTATTTATCCAAATCCCTCATTTAGCCTGTGAGACCATGAAGGTACAGAGGGAATAGCCACACAGTGACCCAGGATCCAAGTCCAGGTCTCCTGACTCCATGCTGTTATTTTATGACAAAAGCATGCTGCTTCTTAGTGCTTACAGACTTGCTGAGTCTGTTTAATTGGAGCATTCTGTACTGCTGTGGGCTAAGAGGTGAATGATAATGAGAAGACAGTCTCAAGAGACTTGAGTTCAAATCTCAGTCCTGCCACTTCCAAGCTGAATGACTTTGACAAGAAACGTAACCTCTCTGAGTCTCAGTTTCCTCATCTGTGAAATGGGGATAATAACACCACTGACATGATAAAGTTGCTGGGAGGCATCAAAGAACAAAGCATGGAAATCCCTCCTCTTGAACTCTGGATTTCACTATTTGTTGAATAAATGAAGGAACACAAGCACTTAGTTCCCTGCTGGGCTCATAATAGCACTGAATAAATTACACGATGATCAGTTTTCTATTTAATAATTGCACTAAAATTATTTTTTATGAAGATCAAATTAAAGAAAATTTGAGTAGAGAGCATTTTCACTAAAATCAAAACTCAAATACATAGTCTTCATTTCTCCATGTTTTCTCCAAAACTTAATCCCATTTGGAAATTGCATTAAAATGATTTATTATTAAGAAGTTGAGAATAACACTACAGAAATCCTTGAAGTATATTTGTAAATAAAACCCACCACCCAAGTACACTACCAGTTTTTATTTCTCCTATTGCCTTACAACTTTTATTCAGAAAATTTTTTTTCTTCATTGGAATCAGAAAGACTCTCTCTACTTCAAATTATACAATAAATAAAGTTCATGAACTTTGTGCTTATGATTTCTAATGGTTCCATGCTATTCTATCCAGTAGAGTCATTCCAATAACTGAGAGAAACTCAGCCCCTGCAGGCAATTATAACATATTAATAAAACTGTGTTAATCAGGCTGGGACTCAAACCCTGCTAAAACCCAGAATGGGACTTGAACCTATGGGCCAGGACTGAGATCACACACCTGGTCTCAGGACTTAATGAAGCTCAGGTTCTTGATGATTCATCACAGAAAAAATTCAGTCATAGGTAAGAAGTGGGTTTATTTAGAGAGAAACACACTCCACGGACAGAGTGTAAGCCATCTCAGGAAGTGAGAGTGGCCCCAGGGTATGGAGTTGTCAGTTTTTATCGAGGTGGGTAATTTCATAGGCTAATGAGTAGAAGAAATACTCCAGCTATTTGGGGGAAGGAACAGGGATTTCCAGGAATTGGGCCACCCTTCACTTTTTGACCTTTATGGTTGGCCTTGGAATGTCATGGCACCTGTGGGCTTGTCCTTCAGCTTGCTGATATGTTACATGAGTGTACACTGAGACTCACAGGCTAGTGGAAGTTGACTTGTCCGCCATCTTGGACCTATTTGGTTCTAATCAGTTTATCTCGTGTCCTCGTGCTATGTTATTCTTTTAAAGGTTGTGCCCATATGTACAGTGGAATAGTAAGTACTCAGCCATTACAAAACAAAACCCAAAACAAAATAATGCCACTGCATCAACATGGATGTACCTAGAGAGGGTCATTCTGAGTGAAACAAGTCAGAGAAGGAGAAATATCATATGGCATCCCTTAGATGTGGAATCTAAAAAGAAATGATACAAATGAACTTAAAAAACAGAAACTCACTCACTTAGAAAATGAAAATGTGGTAGCTTAAGGGACGAGAACTATTTATGTGTTCATGGTTCTGCAGTGTGGTCAGAGCTTGATGGAGCTGAGTCATCTCTGCTGTACACAGAACTAACTGAGGCCACTTCTCTAGGGCTGGGGGCTCCAAGATGGGTTTATTCAGATGTCTGCTGTTGCACTCTGGAAGTTAGTGATGGACAGGGAGGCCTGGCATGCTGCGATTCATGGGGTCGCAAAGAGTCGGACACAACTGAGCGACTGAACTGAACTGAACTGGTGTTGCAGCAGGGGAGGCTAAACTGGTTACAAGTCAGCTGGTTTCTGTTTCTGAGGCCTCTCACCCTTCAGGGCCTCTGTCTCTCTACGTGGTCTATTTGGCATGTTAGCAGGGTTTCTTTACGCAGTGACTGGCTTCCCAGAGAGTGAAAGTAGAAGCTCCCATTGTCCTGACTCCTAGGGCGGGTACTGGGATAGCATCCTTTCTGTTGAGTTCTCTTGGTCAAATCAAGTCAGAAAGCTAGTCTGAAATCCAGGGGAAGAACTAGACGCCACCCCCGATGTCAGAGGAGCGGTGTTCATGTGTGTGGGAGGCACTGTTGGTTACCCTTTTGAGCAAGGCTTCAAACACAGGCCTGCCTGACTCCAGGCTCCAGACCCAGCCCCCCTAGCCCCAGCCCAACTTAGTGAATATTTTTGCCTGGCTAGCTTATTCTCTTCCTTCTACTGATTTCTAAGGTGAACTCCCAGGAAGAGGGAATCCTGGTCAAAGGGCAGGCCTATTGCTGGGCTCTATGCTGAGACAAGTCAGCATCTGCAGAGCAAAGTGATCTCATGAACTTCTCCTTAAGCATCTTGCTTAAGTCTCCTCCTCTTCACAAAACAGATCCAGGTTTCATTTTGTTCCTTCTATTTCTGCACCTCCTTTGACAGAGGAAATCTTGGCTCCTGGTATGGAGAACCTCTTTGGGGCTTTTGGGGGACAATAAAGTCAGCAGAGTCGTGAGGATCAGCTGCTCCTGAGCTGTGTAGGTTAGTGTTCCTGTGGGGCAGAGGCACCTCTGGCAAAGGCACCTGATGTCCTTTTGGGGAGGAAATCAGATTATATCTAGATATTATATATCTCTCCTATATTATATCTAGACCTTTTTCGTGGGCTATGGACCCTTCCTCATGTTGATGTTTTTAAATGCTTAATATCAGCTACAAACAATTTTTTTTAAACTCAGTTATATTGAAACAGTTATCACGATAAGAAATTTTGATATAGTAATATATATATCTTTATTAACACATAAATAGCAAGATCTAATTGGTCTGATAGTTACCCTACATTTCAAAATAGTGATAAATGTAAATGACATTTTGTGATGAGATATAAAATATCTGTGATTTCTATTGGTGCCAAAGTTATAGGAACTTTTTAATACTGCTGTGAAATGTTTGCTATATTCATAATAGAAGGAAATGCTAAATTTCAGTCAGAAGTTAATAAAAAGAGATATAATTATTTCGCATTCAAATTAATGGTCTCTTTTTAAGAACCTTGGTTTGGGGAAAGCAGGGGTGTTGAATGAAACAGCTTGACTCTAGACTCAGAGGTGGGCATGTAACCCAGTACTGACCAATCGGAGCAGGGACTGGCCTAGTGACAGGAATTTGAGCCAAATTGATATAATCGGAGTGAATCCTAGTCTTTTGCTAGGCAACTGGCACAGCTCCTTTGCTGGACTTGCTAAGAGGATTGGGTTTAGGCCTGGAGCATACCACCTTGCCATCACCAGGACAGAACCTGTCCCAGAATGAAGCTATCAGAGTAAAACAGAGCTGAGAAATGAACATCCACATCTCCTGGTGACATTCCTCCTTTAAATGTGTTAATTAATGGAAGCCAATGTATTATCTGTTAAAGCCAGGTTAAGTAGGGTTTTTTATTAATTGCAACCAAAGCAGCCACAACGAATACTCTGTAGTCCCACAAAGCTTAGCAAAATGCCTGGCACAAAGTAGATGGGTCATGAAGGAATGATGAATGAGTTTCAAACAATGTAGTAACATGATTGATATTATTCACTAAACTCATACATGCAGGTCTGGCTTGATTGTGTATTAAAAGATGAAGTCTATACTCAAAGGAAGCATTCCACATGCTTTTGTTGATTGAATGAATAAAGGAATGCATCCATTGTCATTATTTTCTATCCCCAGCTTTGTATAGTCTTTAGTGATATAACTAGGACCATATAACCAACTGAAGAATGTAAGTCTAGAAACACGATGCGCCAGCAGTTACAAGTCAAGCCCATGGCACATTCACCCTGGGGAGAGCCATGCAGCAATCTGCAAGAATTAAAAGACACTTGCTCCTTGGAAGAAAAGCTATGACAGACCTAGATAGCGTATTAAAAAGCAGAGACATCTCTTTGCTGACAAAGATCCATACAGTCAAAATTACGGTGTTTCCAGTAGTCGTGCATGGATGTGAAAGTTGGACCATAAAGAAGGCTGATTGTTGAAGAATTGAGGTTTTCGAATTGTGGTGCTGGAGAAGATTCTTAAGAGGACAGCAGGGAGATCAAACCAGTCAATCCTAAAGGAAATCAACTCTGAATATTCACTGGAAGGACTGATGCTGAAGCTGAAGCTTCAATACTTTGGCCACCTGATGCAAAGGGCCGACTCATTGGAAAAGGCCCTGCTGCTGGGACAGATTTAGGGCAGGAGGAGGAGGAAGGCAACAGAGGATGAGATGGTTGGATGGCATCACTGACTCAATGGACATGAGTTTGAGCAAACTCTGGGAAATAGTGAAGGACAGGGAAGTCTGGCATGAAGTGCTGCACTTTGTGGGATTGCAAAGAATTGGACATGACTTAGTGACTGAACAGCAGTTTGAAGAAATAGGTAAATCTGCATGTACTGATATGGAAAGACCTCTAAGACATATTAAGAAGGAAATTACAAAATAGTGATTAGAGTAGGATTCCATTTTTGTTTCAAACTCTCAATCGAAACTTTGAGGGTTTCTAGGTTTTATAGGTATAAAAAGCAAAGAAAAAAATCTCTTTTTTTCCCTTTTTCTGTAAGGCAATTCATGAAACAGTAACAGTGGGCGCCTATGGAGAAGGAGTGACATTGGGTGAAGGTGATCACAGAAGCTTGTCCTTTCTTTGTATTGTTTACATTTTTTTTTGTTTTTTAAAAATATTCATTTAACTTATTTATTTGGCTGCCCTGGGCCCTTAGTTGCAGCATGTGAACCCTTAGTTGCAGCATATGGGATCTAGTTCCCTGACCAGGGATTGAACTTGGGCCCCCTGCACTGGGAGGATGGTCTTAGCTATTGGATCACCAGGGAAGTCTCTTGTTTGCATTTTTTATACAAGGATAAAAATAATTGTATCACATGTAATTTAAAAATAATTTGTAGTGGAGGACTTGCCTGGTGGCCTGAGGTTAAGACTCTGCACTTTCAATGCAGGGGGTGTGGGTTTGATCCCTGGTTGGGGCACTGAGATCCTACATGTGAGAGGGCGAGGCCAAAAAGTACAAAAAATTACAATGAAAAATAATAACTCTGACAGAAGGTGGACTATTCCCTTTCAACCTATCTTTCATCTTTGGAGTTGTCTGCCAGTATTCTTCAGGGAAGCTGAAGAGCACAGGGCTGCGCCCACCATGCTGTACCCAGGATGCTCCGCTGCACCCATGATGCCGCAGTGTCCTCTATACCTTGCCCTGCCTGTGAGGCCATGCCCCTTTCCCTGGGACTCTGAAGGTCTGGCTGCTCCAGGAGCCAAAGAGCTTCCACCCCATATAAAACGCTCCTAGGGTGGCCTACTACTGACCGGGATTTCTCCGCTCAGGATCCTGACTCCAACCATCTCTGCTGCCAAACTACACGTGGCCCGAATGATTTCCCCTGCAAAGGGGAGCAGGAATCAGAGCATCTCACAGTCAGGGCACTGGTCTCTGGAGGGGGGGGGGNTTTTATCCTGGTCTGGTTTTGTGTTTACCCATCAGGTAGGCAAATTTTTGAGCAGAACAATGTTTTATATGACTAGGTGTTAGGTTCTCTGCAAAGAACTTTGTATTTTAAACATTTTACAATGGAAAATAGCGAACATACATAGCCAAAGCCAGTGGCAGGAAGGGAATCGAGAATATCCATGCCACTGTCACCCGGCTTTGGCCATTTTTGACAAGCGGCTACTCTTTTTTGTCCACTCACAGACCACATATTATCTGTGGCTGTTCAGTGTGTATCTGTGAAGAGACTTTTGAATACTGTTGTAATGGTTTCTTCCAGTGTGAGATTGCTTCTGTTTACCCCATTTTGTAAGTGATGAACTGGAAGCATGGAGAGGTTAAAGCAGTCGTGCAGGGTCTTGGAGCTAGTGAATGTCTAACCTGGGATTTGAACATGGGTTCTTGAGTAGCTGCTAGTGACTCAGACGGTAAAGCGTCTGTCTACAGTGCAGGAGACCTGGCTTCCATCCCTGGGTTGGGAAGATCCCCTGGAGAAGGAAATGGCAATCCACTCCAGTACTATTGCCTGGAAAATCCCATGGACAGAGGAGCCTGGTAGGCTACAGTCCATGGGGTCGCAAAAGAGTCGGATATGACTAAGCAACTTCACTTTCTTGAGCAGCTCACTCTCCTCAGCTTGGGAGGGACCTTTGGGAGGGACCTTGGAGCACATCAAATTGACCCTTACCATTCCCAGAAGAAGGGACCCTGGGCAGAGAAGGAGAAGCCACCTTGTTGGACAAGGCCCAGGTCTCCTACTCTCTGACTAGTTCTTTTCCGGTATCAGAACTTGAGGGGAGGGTGGGTCTTGGCTCTGGGGGGGGACAGGGTGATGGTTTGAGGAGAGACTCTGCTGCCCGAGGTGGCCAGGCTTTGTGGTGGCTGTAGAGTCCTGGGGTGCATATCACCACCTCCTGGAACAGGCTGCACGTTCTTCCAGCCTTCACTGTGCCTAAACCCCAGTGGGTTCACCCATTCCTTTTGCAGTTAACCTTTGTTTTTCAGCCGCTCAGTAGTGTCTGACCCTTTGCGACCCCCATGGACTGCAGCATGCCAGGCTTCCCTGTCTGTCACCAATTCCCAGAGCTTGGTCAAATCATGTCCATTGAGTCAGTGATGCCATCCAACCATCTCATCCTCTGTCATTCCCTTCTTCTCCTGTGTTCAATCTTTCCCAGCATCAGGATCTTTTCCACTGAGTTGGCTCTTAGCATCAGGTGGCCAAAGTATCGGAGCTCCAGCATCAGTCCTTCCAATGAATATTAAGGATTTATTTCCTTTAGGGTTGACTGGTTTGATCTCCTTGTAGTCCAGGGGATTCTCAAGAGTCTCCTCCAAAACTGCAGTTCAAAAGCATCAGTTCTTCAGCACTGAGCCCTCTTTACGGTTCAACTCTCACATCCGTATGTGACTACTGGAAACGCCATAGCTTTGGCTTATACAGATCTTTGTTGGCAGAGTAATGTTTCTGCTTTTAACATGCAGTTGACCTTGGGTTTTCTCATTAGGTGCTCAGGACCATTCCTTGAGGGAGACAGGGTTGGGAGACAGAGCTGAGAGGAGGAAGCTGGCCTGAAGGCGTATAGCTAGCTAGGCTTTGGTGGCAGCAAGACTCCGGGGCTCCTGCCCTGCCCTTCCTTTAAGGCAGAGCCTGAGTTGCCACCTGGGCCCCAGGTCTAGAGTAGGAGACCAGAGAGACTTTTATAAGTCAAGGGCGAAGTCTTTGATTAATTATCCCCAAAGGCCTGTAATTACTGCTCTTTTAGGGAAGAAAACAAAGGTTTGCTCTAATTAGTTGTTTTGGTGGCTGAGAGGGCTTTGAATCCCAGGACTGTACTCTGCTTGGGGTGAGCCCTGTGGCCTTTGGCACGAGTTTTTTTGTGTGTGTATGCCTTAGCACTTTTATCTAGGAAATAGGACTGATAGTAGCACATACTTGGTTTTCGGGGAAGGGAATGGCAACCCACTCCACTCTTCTTGCCTGAAGAGTTCCTTGGACAGAGGAGCCTGCAGTCCATGGGGGTCGCACACACTACTGAGTGACTAACACTTTCACTCGGGCTTCACTGGTGGCTCAGATGGTGAAGAATCTCCCTGCAGTGCAGGAGAACTAGGTTTGGTGGCTGTGTCGGGAAGATTGCCTAAAGAAGGAAATGGTTACCCACTCCAGTATTCTTTGCTTGGAGAATCCCATGGACAAAGGAGCCTGACGGGCTAGTCCATGGGGTTACAAAGAGACGGACAGGACTGAGCAACTAACACTTCTACTTTTTCAAGGGGTTTTACAAAAGGCTGTTTGAGATGAGGCCTGTAAAGTATTTAGAAATGCTTAGTATATAGGAGCCGTTGTTAAAAAAACAGACAAATATAATTCAGACCTTGCTATTTATCTTCCCACTGAACTATTGGTCCTTGATCCTGTCTTAGCCCTGAGGTTCCTTGTATTATGATTTCCTTCACCCTGTCTTTCTGGGGGGACTGGAGAGGAATCCCCTCCAGCCTTAGCCAAGTGTTCCCATGCTGACTTTTCGAAAAGCAAATCCAGTTAGATGCTACTTAAAGAGAGGAGAAAAAATATCCGTGATTAAGAGCTCTGGGCTTTGGAGTTTAACTGCCAAGGGTTTAAATTTGTATTCTACCATTTACTAGCTGTGTGACTTTCACCAAGGGTCTTAACCTCTCTGACCCCAGTTACCTCATGCAAAATTGGGGATAATTATAGTATGTTCTTAAGATAACTGCAGGAGAGAAATGTGCCTGCCACATTGCCTGACATATAGTAAGCACCCACCTGACATATAGTAAGCCGCTGTGAAGATGACAGTGGTAATTATGTAAATAAACCAAGGTATTTGAGCTTTCAGGGAGTTGGGAGTGCCTTAGAGATCATCTTGCTCAATGCCCTTACCTTGAGGTGAAGAAGCAGACAGGGAGCAGACTAGGGAATGCCTTCATATCGCCCAGCCTGGCTGCTGTCTGCTTGGCCAGAGCTGGCTCTGCATAGCAGGGACTCAACTGTCTGGGACCCACTGTCTGGGAACTCAGCCGGGCGAGCCCTGCTTGGCTGAGATGGATGCTCCCCAGCAGCTCTGCTCCCGTGTTTTTTCCTTGTGCTTGCCTGGCAGAACAGAGTCATTTAGCAGAGGGAGAGTGAGGAGACGTTAGAAACCAGGCCCTGAGCAGTTGCAGCAGCCGGCCCACGAGTGGCTCCCTGATGTTGCCATGGCAAACAGCCTTGGCAACGTGGCTGCTTGAACCTTATTTCTGGTCTCAGGCTCTTCTCAGAGAACTGTGGTACCCAGGACATTGGGGAGGGCCCTGCCTGGTTCTTTGGCACTGAGGATGACCCAGCCTCCATGCTGCTAGTGACCCCAGACCCCAGCAACCCCTGCTCCAAACATCAGCAGGCTCATCCTCAGTGACCTGCAGAAGCAAGCTCCTTAGTACAGCATCCAAGACCTCAAATGCTTACCCATTTATCCGTCTATCTGTCCATCTATTATTCCACTACTGTTGACCATGCAGCACTGTACGCATTGCCACAAGAGCAGAACAATATCTTATTTTTAACATGAATCCTGGTGTTCCTAGACTGCCCTCCTCTTCAACCATATCCTTCAACAGTGATGATGATGAGAACAGTTAAAAACTACTAACCCTTTCAAGAAGAGCATTTAATTTCAGAGGAACTCCATGAAGTGAGGTTTACCCAACTTTGCAATTGGGTAAACTGAGGCTGACTTCCAGTTTATGGTGCTAATATTGTTTTGCAGTTCCTTCCCTACACCTGGCAACCCCTAGGATCCCTACCATGAGGTGTCTGTTGCTCCTCCCCAACTCCAGGAGCATCCTTCAAGGCCTCAAGGGCTGCCTCCCCTAAATCCCCCTCTGAGAATTGCTCCCCCTTTGCTCTGTGATCCTATAGTCTATGACAGAATTTGCATCTCCTATCTTCATTTTGTATTCTGTCACCCTGATTAGTTTATATCTGCCCTTTAGCCCCTCCAAAACAAAGCACATGAGGAAGCTGGCTATGGTTTTGAATGTCCGGGTGAGGCATCAGCAAAGGATTTTAGTTAGTTAGTATTGTTATTAATAACAGTAAGCATAGAAAGTAGCTAACATTTCATGGCCACTTAATATGTGCCAGGTACTAAGATAGGACCTTCCGGAACATTGTCAGGTAAAGGATTCTCAGCTACTTGGAGAGGTCGGTGCTATGATAAACCAGGAAACTAAAGCTTCCAGATGTTCAGTGACTTGCCCCCTGTGGAAAGGCTGAGATTTGAGCCTAGGTCTGCCTGGCTACAGAGCACACGGTCTTGCCCCCTGCAGTGTGACCAGTCTGGCTGAGCATATAGCAAGGACTGGAGTGGGGGTGATGGACAGCGGGATGGAGGTGTTTAAACTTGGCCTCAGCTGGGGAGTGCTCACTGGAAGTGAGTGGATGTGGAAGAGACAGTGCAGGGGGCTCAGAGTGGCGTCCCTATAGCAGAGATGGGGGTGCGGTGGGGCGCAGAGGAGAGTTTGCTTTGGGGGAGGATTTGTATGGGGAGGAGACCTCTTTTTATTTATTCTGGACCTTCCCTGGAGGCTTGTTAAATGCAGAACTCTAGTCCCAGCCTGTGATAACTTTTATGTGTTTATTTTTTATTTTCTCTCTTCTCTGACCAGTCAGGACCAGAGCTCCCTAAGGAAAGGGATCTTGTCAAGCTGGTTCAACATCAGATCTCCTAATGCCTTGACAGCGGCTGGTATACTGTAGGCCCCCAATAAATATTTGTTGAATTACTAAATAAATGAACAAATGCCATTTGATCTTTCAGGAATGTCACCAGCCATTTGCCTGGACACAGAAGCCCCTTCTCTGTGTGTGGAGCTAGGATGTGTGGGTGAGGGGGAAGTTTAGGAGGATTGTTCCCCACAAGGAACCCACTGCCCTTGTCTCCAAGATAAGCCTTGCACACAAAGGAATCAAAAGACAAACATCTTTTGGAACCTCCAGAACCCCCTATCAGAACGCACCTCTAGCGGGCAAGTCTTTGTGGAATGTTAAAACACCGGGTTAGGAATCCAGTCTGTTGTTCTGGTCCGACTGGGGAGGTGCTCAGAGCTTCCAGAATCTACAGGGAGGGATTTAGTCAAAAGTCGCTATGTCTTCCAGGGAGACCAAAACCAACACCTTACACCGGGCCTCATGTCCATTGCTCAGCTGCTTATTCCATTGGGTCTGACCTCCACTCTGGAGGAAGAAAGTAGAGAGGGAATTCAGAGAGGTAAAGGGATTATTCAGGAACCCAGGACTGTACTCTCCAGCCCAAGAGGATTAGCTCCAAGCTAGATCCATCATTCCTTGCTCAGAATTGCCTGGAGACTCAGTCTCTTCCATAGAAGATCACCTCTCACCCTTCCTGCCTAGGGCCAATTCACTCCTTGTTTACACACAGTTCTTACAGGCTTGGCAGTCCTGTCCAAGCCTCAGGACATTAGAAGCAGCAAGTCGGTTCTGTTAGTGTGTTCCTGCAAGCGTGGGGTGCAGGGTGCGTGGCAGAAACACGTGGATTCAGCACTGAAAGCCACTGGGGCCTGAGCAAGCAGCCCCCTTATTCTGAATACATTACTGTGCAAAAGTACAAAGCTAATGCCTGGTAGAGACAGTGTATCATCCCCGAGGAAAGGTATATTCTGATCAGTGGTCTCTGTTCAAGAAAGCAAGAAAGTGAAATGTATTTTGGTGTCACTGTCTAAAACAGGAGGTCTATCAAGAGGAGGAAAAATTTCAAAGTTGTCTATAAATGAAGCTTATTATGAGTACACATTATTCGTTGATAATGGCTGATGAAGAAGGAGTTGGTCTAGCTGTAAAATTTTCTTTGAAAGTTGATGCAATCTTGTCACATGAGAGGTTGTCTTTTGGATTTCCAAGGCTGCATGGAGTAATAGAAAGGGCCTGTGTCACATACTGATTGGCTTCAAGAAACTGTGTAGCCTCGTGATGAAAGAAAGCTGACCGTCTGTTTTAAATCTTAGCGTTATGGCTATTAGCCGTGTGACCCAAGGAGTTAGCCACTCTGCTCTCGTTTGCCAGCTCCCAAATGGGAATAATAATAGCTCCTACCTGCCAGAGTTGGTAGAACTAATCAGTAGTTCTCTGCCATGACTGCATATCAGAATCATCAGTGTAGTTAAAAAAAAAAAAAAAATTATGCGTCTGAGGCCATCCCAGACTTATTGAATGAGGATCTTTGAGAGCAACCCCGTAAGTGTCTGTGTTTTTCGAAAGCTCCCTGTCATAGACACCCTTCTTTGGTCCTAAACAAGCAGATACTATTTGTAGAGTGTCTGGAATGAACTCTGTTGTCCCCTCCCTTCTCTATCCTTCTAGCTTTAGTCCAGAGCACAGGATACAGGTGACCCAGAAGCAGATAGAAGGCCCCTTTATGATGCCTGTGTAAAGCAGGGTGGCTCCCTTATCTGGCATTTCTGCTTGGCCTTCACGTTAATCTCATGTTATAGCAAGAGGAGAGCGTATGTGCATGCTAATTCACTTCAGTTGTGTCCCACTCTTTTCGACCCAGTGAACTGTAGCCCACTAGGCTCCTCTGTCCTTGGGGATTCTCCAGGCAAGAACACTGGAGTGGGTTGCCATTCTCCTCCAGGGATATTCCCGACTCAGGGATCGAACCCACTTCTCTTGTGTCTCCTGCACTGGCAAACAGGTTCTTTTACTGCTCACACCACCTGAACAGCTTTCCCATTTTACAGAGGGGCAGGTGGAGCTGCAGAGAGTGATCTGATATGATCCTGCAGTGAATCAGATATTTGTCTTTATCCCTCTGTCTGTCCCACTAGAGCCTCAGCCACACACACACACACACATTTCTGGGGCAACTCAGGAGGTGGGGATCGTGATGACTGCAAAGGGCGTGGGTTGTAAGAAGGAGAAAGGAGGGAGCTCGAGGGAAACTAGGCTGCTTACAGACCCTTAAAGACCCGTCTACAGGCTGGTGCAGGCTGTCCTACCAGGCCCTCTGAGGGTGTAGAGCTGGAAGCCACTTCTCCTGATGCCGGTAGTTGTCCTCCCAGCCCTATGTGCTGCTTCTATGGAGAAGACAGGGTTTGGCTCCAGTGATGCTAGGAGTAATCTTCCAGCTCTATGGTGAGGCCTTTGCACATGCTGTGCCTCTGTCAGGAACGCTCTTCCCAGGCCCCCTTGCCTCCTGCAGATCTGCTGAGACGTCACCTCCTCAGAGAAGCCTTCCCTGGTCTTCCTGTTCTGTCCGCTTTCTGTTGTAGTGCCATGCCCTCTTTTCCTTAAGGTCTTTAACCATCCCAGGTACTTTCTTGTTTATTACTTTTCACCCCATTGAGTGCCTGTGGCCCCATCAGGACTGGATATTGCCTGTCTGGTTCCCACTGCACCCAGAAGCTAGCCTAGGGCCTGACCCATGGTTGTCGTTCACTGAATGTTTCTTGAATGAATGAATGAATGGTGTTGAGCCTTTAATCTGTACTGGCTCTAGTGCTGAGCTCACTTAACTCTCCCAACAACCCCAGGACATAGAGCCCCAAGCTTCAGATGAGGGGCCTGAGGCTCTAAACTGGGCCCATTTAGAGGGTGAGTGTGGGCCGGGGGACTAGCTCCTCTGCTGCCCAAGCCACACACAGGCACCTGGGGTTCCAATAGCACCCTGCCCCCCGCGAGTCATGCCCCAGTGCTCTGGTGACCTCATGTCACTTTCTTCCTCGGGTTGGGCAACAGCACCACCCTCTCTTGTGGGTGTCACCACGGGCACCTGTCCAGCAACACCCAGGCCTCCAGCACTTGCCCTTTGTCCTGGTAGCCAAGGGAGTGGCTGCCTGGCGTGCACTTTGTAGACCAGCGCCCTGCAGGAATGTGGCTGTCTCCCACCTCTGGAGGTGGTCTCAGACCAGTCAGTGCAGCAGGGGAGCCTAGAGGACAATGATGGTATCTTGTGTGTGTGTGCTAAGTTGCTTTAGTTGTGTCTGACTCTGCGGCCCTATAGACTGTAGCCTGCCAGGCTCCTCTGTGCATGAGATTCTCCAGGCAAGGATACCGGAGTGGGTTGCCATGCCCTCCTCCAGGGGATCTTCCCAACCAAGGGCTGGAACCCACCTCACTTACACCTCCTGCACTGGCAGGTGGGTTCTTTAGCCCTAGCGCCAGCTTCCTCAGCTTGTTTCCCTAGAGACAACATGGGCCCAGTTTAGAGGATTAGAGTGTGGGGAGAGCAGAGTGGGCGAGAGCAGTGGTCCCCAAACTTTTTGGCACCAGGGACTGGTTTCGTGAAAGACCGTTTTTCCATGGACCAGTGGGAAGGGGGATAATGGTCTCAGGATGATTCAAGCACATTACGTTTATTGTGTACCTTATTTCTATTATTGTTACATTGGTTCCACCTCAGATCATCAGGTGTTAGATCTTGGAGGTTGGGGACCCCTGGGCTAGAGAATTAGGTCAAAAGCATGAGAGGAAGGAGGGGGATGTAGAATCTACATTCTACATGAGAAGTCCTCTTTTGCTCAAGTTCATGCATGCTAAGTCATGTCAGTCATGTCCAACTCTTTGCAACCCATGGACTGTAGCCTGCCAGGCTCCTCTGTCCAAGGGATAATCCAGGCCAGAATACTGGAGTGGGTTGCCATGTCCTCTTCCAGGGAATCTTCCTTACCTGGGGATCAAACCCACATCTCTTATTTGCTCAGGTGACCTCACAGTAAATTTTCAAGGATCCAGTTGTGGGACAATCAGAGGAGGAGAGGTGTCGGTTGGTTCCAGTAATGCACTCAGCCTGGGGTCTGGATTTTGAGGGGCAGTGGAAGGCAGAGTAGAACAGTGGTTAAGACTGGAGCTCTAAACTGGGGCCTGAGTCTAGAATCTGTCATTTAGCAGCTGAGTGGCTTAGGGCATGTTACTTAATCTGCCTGGGCCTCAGTTTCCTCAGCTGTGAAATGGGATGATGGTAAGTATATCGATGAGTTGTTGCAACGATATAGTGTCTGAAGAACTTGGTGCGGTGTGTGGAGGTGGTTTTTCTCCGTAACAGTGGCAATCAGTGACTGGTTGGTTTGATGACAGATGGATGGCAAAAACCAGTAGACCCCATGAGTTACAGAACCGTTGATTATCAGTTGATACTTTTTCCTTTCCCTGTCTGTGTGGCATTCACTTCCTCTGTGTAGGAAGCTACAATTGCAGGTTTGAACAAGCCCTGCTTCGCATCCTGGGAAAAACAGATCCACAGATGGCTGTGGAGCGTGGCCATTACAGAGGGAGTGTCCAGGCAGCTCATGTAGCAGAAAGAGGACTGAGGAGAGAGCTAGCTGACCAGTGGGGGAGGGCATCCTAGAGAGAGACCATCGTGTCATAAGGCGCAGCATGTCCTGTGGCTGGTGAATGAGCAGTGAGTGACTGCAGGGGGACATGGACTCCTTCCCCATCGGTGGAGGCTTTGAGCTGGCTGGATGACTCCTGTGAGGGGGAAGAACATGCAGGATGAGCTAAGTGTCTAGAAGAATCACAAGTAGGAGCACCAAGATTTCTACCCGTAGGAACTGGCAGGAGGCTGCTCTGAAGGAGTGTGGAGGTCTTGGGAGTGGGGGTTGACTCGATTTCCCCCCAGCCTCACAGGCAGGATGGAATGAGTGCTATCACGCTGTAGTCTGTGCAGCCCTAGGTGTGAGTGGAGGCACAAGGCTGGGGCACAGCTTCTCACCTGCAGAACTGACCAGGGTCCTTACGCCCAATGAGGCAGTAATGTCCATCACGGTGGGGCCAGCCCCACACAGCCACCGACTACTGGATGGACAGGGAGGAGGCCAGTAGCTTTATAGAAGAAGCCGTTAATAAATTTAATGATGAGAGTGATAATTATTGCCATAATTATTATTACTATTACTCATCTCACTTCTATTATCCCTTTTAGCATATCACTGGGAAGTTCTCATAGTATTTTATAACCTCATGACGATTTCCATTTTCATTTTACAGATGAACCTGAGACCCAGGGATATTGAAATGTCTTACCCAATAAGGTCAATGTCTTACCCTCTCAATTTGAGAAGAATATGGCATTTGTGGCCCCCAAGTTCTGCTTGGTCAAGAAGGCATGGCTTTGGAAAGGGGCCCTCAGCTATTCACGTCTGTGCCTTGTCTAGACTGAGTTCCCAAGATTATCTGGAATTCACCTTGGGGCAGTGATCCTCAGTCTTTATGGAGTTGCAACAGCGACTCCAAAATCCACTGTGTGATTTTGCAATAGTTGCACCTCCCCCAGAAAAGTGTAATTTCCAGCAACTCTTCTTTGAGTTAGGGAAGAGAAAAATCTTGTTTAGAGAATTCTGTAGCTGTCCTGGAGATGAGAGGTAAGAGTGCCATGGTGAGAGCATAGTTCTTGGGGTCTGGAGCAAGGCCTGGATTCAGGTCCTGCCCATCCTTTTCCGCTGGGTAACCCTGGACAAGTCTCGCCTCCGCTCTGGGCTTGAGTTTCCCCATCTCTACCATGCTGTGACTTATCCGTTTTCTGTCGTGGGGGCTGTCTTGCTTTTGTAAATTTTGTTTGGGGCAGAACTGCCAGGTGCTAGATAGAGGGAGAAGTTTGGATACCGGAGGCAGACGGAGCTGGGGGACCATCACATCTTGGATGGGCACGTGATTTCCTTCCATCCAGGGGGCAAAGCCAGTGTCAGGCCCTCAGCTCCCCAAGCTGTGGTTCCTTTGCTGGTGACGGGTGCCGACTTGTCTTTGAACTGCAAGTTGGAAGAAGTTTGTCATGGGATCATGTGCCTTAAATGTGTGGGTTTGTAAAGAGAAGAAGGCGGAGGAGGAACTCCAGGCAAGAGAGTCCCTGATTTCTAATCTCCCCGGTGAATCACGGAACACTTGGATAAGACACTCATGAGGGTGGAAAGATGGGGTGAAAATCAGGAACTTCGGGCCAGATTTTTTTAAAGGAGCAAATTATTCAGAATCCTTATTGATACATTATATCTAAAATTGATTTCCCCCTGGCCTCCACCCCCCCGCCCCAAACAGTGCTATGTTATCTATCTGGAATCATTCTTTTATCTGTAAAACTGCCTTTCAGCTTTCCTCTCTGTTTTAGTTAAAAAAATTTTTTTAAGAAGGGAGGCAAGGTGTTAGTGAACTCTGAGATACCCCGAGGGTACTGCAGACTTGGCTGTGGGTGCTCTCTGAGACCACTCGTGGGCCCTGGCCCCTGGAGTCTTTCACATGCAGCTCCTGCTGGCTCAGCCACGAGGTCTGCAATTATTTAAAGAAAGCTCACAGCAAGTGGAAAAAGAGCGACTACACTTACCGTACCATGTGGCCAACAGGCAATTCAACACCAGAGCTACCCAACTCCCTCCGGCCCGCACCAGCTGCCAGATCTTGCAGCCGGGAGGATTAGGTGACAGAGGGACTGATGGGCAGGTGCACGTGCGCCCAGTGGGTCCACGCAGGCAGCCTGGCCCCGCTTCAGCCCGGAGACAGCATCTGCCTGCATCCAGGGGAAGCTCTGCTCTGAGCCTTCCAGAACAAGTTAGTTAAAAATCAGGTTTGTTGGGTAATAAAGGAAGCTAACAATAATGGAATTTGAAACAAAAATCTGATATCACTGTAACTCAGACATTTGTCTAATTGGTCCATTTTGTTGTTGTTGAGTTACTAAGTTGTGTCTGCCTCTGTGCAACCCCGTGGACTACAACACACCAGGCTTTCTTGTCCTTCACTATCTCCCTGAGTTTGCTCAAACCCATTGAGTTGGTGATGCCATCCAACCATCTCATCCTCTGTCACCCCCTTTTCTTGTCCTCAACCTTTCCCAGAATCAGGGTTTTTTTCCATTATTCACCATTAATCCCCAAGTGTTTTGGAGAAATAACTTATTGCCTTAAGTTTTTTTTTAATATCTTTGTGTTTTTTCAACAAATATATATGTTTTAAAATTAATATTCAAAATATTAAAATGTTTTTAATAAAAATTTAAAAACATTAAAAAATTTAAAAATTAAATTGATTTTAAAAATTTCCAATGTTAGGAGCTACCTTGCTGGAGAAAGTGAGAGGCCACCCCTATCCAGTAATCTCTTACCCTCAAGAAACAACCACTCTTAGCATCTTGATTGTGTTTAAATGCCTTTTAACTGAATATGTCACTCTCTGTTTTATGTTTATGTACATTGTATTTTCTTGTTGTAAAATTATCAACTGTTAATTTATTATTGAAATTTAAAAGAGTACAAAGAGGCCAAAAGGAAACAAAGAATCTCACACCCAGGAACAACCAGTCAAAGGCAGTCCTATGTTATTTCTTGGCTTGTTCCACCACCAGCCAAACTTCCCTCCTTGGGCACACTTACGCCTTCCAGTCCTTTATGGATTGATTTCTACTCGTGGCCTTGAGAAACAGATAACTTTGACTGAAGTCCTGGTTTAAATGTTGCCCACCATGTGACCTCTGTCCTTCTTCATAACATGGGATCAACCCCTGCATTGCCTTGAGAATGCATGTATCATGGATTTCAAAGCTAATTGCACATTGTATCATAAACAGATGTAAGGTAGTGTTATTACTTCACCAGCCTGTGCCCACCACAGTTACTGCTATTGTTTTAACTCAGACCATATCAAGTTTGGACAGTATCTGATCACCTCCAAGTGTTTCACATGACCCATCACCATTATCTCCCAGAATTTAATCATCCCAGAGATTTGGCTTTTATTTCACACACACATTTTTTTTTTCCCCACACACATATTATATCAAATCTTTTTATATATATTTGTTAATATGTACAGAGCAAGTTAAGCACCCATGCTGGTAGAGAAGGTATTTAAACCCAGATTTCCTGATTTAGAATTCTTGACTCAGCCAGACCATTTAAAGTGTTAACTGATCCACCTTGTGATTGAGGCTGCAATTGGAGCTGACCCAAGGGGAAGAAATTGGGTGGGGGTCATGTGGAGCAGGTCCTGGGAAGATCCAGCCACCTAGCAAGTTAATTTTCATACTGGTTTCAACATACAGCATTGTTCAATGGGAAAGAGACTTGCTTTTGTATTTATTTTGAAAACTTAATATGTGATCCTCCTTGAAAAAAATTGTAAAAGTTACAAAGGGAAGTCCTCTCTCCCATTCTTGTGCTCCTGTCCCCACAGCAACCCTGCTACCAATTTCTAAAATGCTCTTCCAGAGAAAAACTGTGCAGCATATATACGGTCAAACTCTGCCTCCATTTTTTGCACAAATGGTAGCAAGCTAAGATTGTTGCCTGTGGGTTGCTTTTTTTTCCCACTTAATATGATATCTTAAAAGATAATTTCTTATCAGTGTATAAAGAAAGGTCTGCTTTACTTTTTTTGTTGACTGTAGTTTGCTTAACCAGTTTTTGATTGGACATTTTGGTTATTCCTAATTTGGCGCTCCTACTAGTCTGTAGTGAATATTTCTGTCTGAGCGTCATTTTACACTTGTGAATGGATATGTTAGGGTAAATACTGCCAAATGGAATCGCTCAGTTAAAGGGTGTATGCATTTATTATTGTTATTTTTAACACTGTTATTTATTTTGCAAGGCCGCACCTTGCAGCTTGTGGGATCTTAGTTTCCTGACTAGGGGATTGAACCAGTGCCTCCTGCAGTGGAAGTTCAGAGTCTTAATCACTGGGCTGCCGAGGAAGTCCTAGGTGTATGCATTTAAAATTCTGATGAATGTTACCACATTCCCCTTCATGAGATTACATCAGTTTTGCATTCCCACAGAAATGAATAGGAAATGCTTGTTCAGGAACACGGCATGGTATTAAATTTTTTTGATCTTTGTTAATCTGGTGTCTCTTTGAAGTTTTAATTTGCAGACTTTCTCTCCTGGTTCAGAATCACTTGTGTTTCCTTTCCAGTGAACTGCCTGCTGTGTTGCTGACTCTCCCTGATTTATATGGATGTGCTTGCTCTCCCTCTACTTTCCCTTACAATACCCTGGCACCTTCTTGGGCACCACCCTCCTCCCTAGCACCCCAGGTGAAGGGGAAAGCCCAGTGGACTAGGTCCTGGTCCTGACACCTACCTGCAGCGTGACTTGACTAGTCACTTCAGCTCTCTGAGTCACTTTTTCCCACTCTGTGAAGTGAGGCTGGTAGTTCAAGAGCAGGGTTGTTGGATAGATTAGATAATCAATCTAAACAGTGTTTATAAACTGTAGAAAGCTGTAAAAACATAAAATCGCATGAATTTTACTTATTTTCAGATGACTGAAAAAAAATTTTAGATTCTTAAACCTTGAGAGCCATGTCATCTGGGTAAATAGGGATCAAATAGGTGGGGAAAGTGAGGCCCAGAGAGTAGAGCTGCTAGACCCCCAAGTCAGATACTGGTCTGGCCCAGAATAGGGTCCTGAGCTGTCTTACGACAGTGAGTTGTAGGTTATGTGCAGTTTCTTTGAGAGCATTATGAGTCATACGGTTAATTATTATAACTTCTAGTATAGTGTCTCTGTTTCTGTGGAATGCCTTGTGGCTGAACCCCAAGAGCCCGTGGCTCAGAGCTGAGAGATATCTAGGCTGGAATCCCAGTTCTGCCCAGCGTTAACTGCAGACTCTACGCTAGGTGACTTCACCCTCTGGGCCCATGATTGCCTTCTCTGTGGAGCAGAGAGGGCTGTTGAAAGGATTACTGAGACCACAAAGATAGAGGAGCCTTGCCTGTCTGGCTTGGTAGGTGGTGTCATGATTACTGTTTGTCTGACACCTTGGGTTCAAGGCCTTGCACTGTCCTCCCCTTGCTGGTTGGCCAACTTACTTCACCTCTCTGAGGAAGTGTTAGCAGTCCTGGCTATACAGAATGGATTTGAAGAAGCCATGAACTTTGTATGTAAAATGCTTACCATGTAGGAGGCATCAAATAAAAAAATAAGTTATTTTAAAAATACTTAATGAATTGTTTATTATGTGCTGACACTGAGGATTTAGCAAAAAGCAGCAGGGTCCCCGGCCTTGGGAAGCCTACGTCCTAGTTTATTGTTGCTCTTGGTCGTAGTAAGGGCTGCAGAGTCTGGCCATAGCTAGTCCTGATGTGGATTCTGCTTGACCTAGAACCCCGAGGACACACACTCTNGATTTAGCAAAAAGCAGCAGGGTCCCCGGCCTTGGGAAGCCTACGTCCTAGTTTATTGTTGCTCTTGGTCGTAGTAAGGGCTGCAGAGTCTGGCCATAGCTAGTCCTGATGTGGATTCTGCTTGACCTAGAACCCCGAGGACACACACTCTGAGGGGATTTGGGGTTTTTTTCCTACTCCTATAGACTCTGCAGATCGCTTCCTGTGAAATGTTCTTTTTCCGTAATCCCAGAAAATATGACTCAACCTGCCTTCCCCTTCCCCACATGGGGATAGGAGAGGGGGCGGGGCTCATCTGATGACCTGTGCGTGGAGGGGACCAGAGCTTCCTTGACTGCAGCTGCGGTTCTAAGATCCAATGCCTTGTCTGACTTTCCGTGGAGACAGGACCTGGCTTCCTGACCCCTGGGCCTGGATCACACTGCCTGGTTCACTGTTCCTTTGGCTGCAGGGAGTTTCCATCTCACTCCACCTGTTTTTAATGCCCATTTCCTGTGGTTGGACAAGGGGTCAAAGTGATAGACTCTGTCCTGACTGTGGGGAACTGACACAGGGAAACAGAAAAGAACACGATTTCAGCTAGTAATAAACTTTAAGAACAAATAAGACACGGACTGTTTGTGACCCTTTGGACTGTAGCCTGCCAGGCTCCGCAGTCCATGGGATTCTCCAGGCAAGAATACTGCAGTGGGTTGCCATTTCCTCCTCCAGAGGATCTTCCTGACCCAGGGGTGGAACTCACATTTCCTGTGTCTCCTACATTGCAGGTAAATTCTTTACTTGCTGAGCCATCAGGGAAGCCATTTGTGTAGAGGCCTGAGAAATAAAAACGGAAGCAACCTTTTGGGGAAAAGCTGTTCTAGGTAGTGGGGAGCAGCACGGGCAAAAGCCTGGAGCAGCTGGGTCTGTCAGTCTTCACAAGAAACACCCACTACTTGTGCAGCCAGGATCCCAGGGGAGGATGCATAGAGACCTGGAGTTTAAGCATCTTTGCACAGCAGGTGATGTGCTAGTTATAAATCAGAGCAGGCCCTGCCTGAGGGGATCTGCTTGGGAGAGTTGAGTGAATACATCTGTATTTTAGCCCATCGCTTAAGCTACAATATTTCTTTGAAATGAGTAGAATGTGCAAGGCCTTTCCAAGTTGCAGAATGGAGGCCTTTGCTAATTCAGAGGAGCTCAGGCAGGCTGTCCTAACAGATGAAGGCTTCCTCACTGGCTCTCCGTCTAGTCGTGTCAGCGTCCTAAGGCACCCTCGATGCAAAGTCAATTTCCACTTAGATCTGCGATTTAACGCCCGGCTGCTCGGAGAGCTGCAGAGAGTCGAGGTCAGCGCGGCTAATTGGGTTGCTTAATAAGAAGGAGATTGTTAGAATTGGAATAAGTGGGCCCAGGGCAGGGTCACAGAGTGGAGAAACCACAGGGCTAGAGGAGGAGGCGAGGCCAGAAGGAGAAAAGGAAGGCCCAGCTAGAGGGAAGCGCTGATCACAGAGCTGACAAAGGTGAATGTGGAGGCCTTGGACTCCCATAGACTCCGCTGCCCTGGGAGGGAGTCTTGTTGCCCAGAAGTTTAGAAAGAGACCAGGTGGGCAGCTTGGGACATTTTTTGGTCTTTTTCTAGAAAAATATATGTATTTATTTATTTGGCTATGCCGGGTCTTAGATGTGGCTTAGGGGGGCAAGGTCTTCAGTCCTCCTTGTGGCATGTGGGATCTATATTAGATGTGGCATGTGGGATCACTTCCCTGACCAGGGATTGAAACTGGACCCCCTGCATTGGGAGTGTGGGGTCTTAGCCACTGGACCACTGGTGATTAATCTCTCCTAGCAACAGCCTAGATGATGGAATCTTTTTCTCCTTCCATCTCCCTTGTACCCTTATCCCCCATCCCACACATGGTAGTGTCTGTGGGCAAAGCCAGCTGATTGTGGGGACAGGTCTACCACGTAGTGGTCATGTGAGCTCAACGGTGGTAAGGTTGCATACTCAGCCAGTTTGTGACCTACTGTGGAGTGGACTCTGGCTAGGTAACCCTGCTTTGGGGACAGATCCAGCCTCCACCTTGTTCTTAGGTCAGCATTCACTTATTCGTCCATTCCCTCATTCACCTCATCCGTCATCCATCCCAACTCTGTTGGGAGCTAGAGGCGCAGCAGGACAGCCTGTCCCCACTGTCTTCCAGTGCTCTGGGAAGAGGACAGAGTGGACCCGTGCATTGAATGCTTCATTATTATGATTATACTCATCACTGAAGCCATCAGGTACTGTTGTGAGATGGACCTCAAAAGCACTGGGAGTTGGCTGGGGGGGTTGGATCCAGGCGGGATTTCCTGTGTGGTCGCGTGCTGGGCCGGGAGCCACCTTGTGGGAGCAGGGGTCCTGTCTGGGGGCTCCCCGCCTCGGGGATTCACAGATGCCTGCAGGCCAGTTCTGCCCATGGGCTTGAGCCTGCTTCCAGGCTCCGAGGTGTCCTCTGTCTCTGTTGTGGGGTCATAGCTTGCTTTTTATTTTAATTCAACAAATATTTGAATAATCACAAATGTTTATACTTATACATTTTTCACATTTTTACTTCCAATTTTAAAGCAGATATAATTAAAGAATTGGACAGTAATTTTATACATTCACAATTCCTCCGGTTCACAGAAGAGTTACTTCTGCTTTGTTTTTCTTTTTAAGTTTTTATTAATTTATGTTTATTTGGCTGTACTGGGTCTTAGTTGCAACACTCAGAATCTTTAGTTGCAGCGTGTGGGATCTAGTTCCCTGACCAGGGATTGAACCTGGGCCCCCTGCATTGGGAGCCCAGAGTCCTAGCTCCCTCAACCACTAGGGAAGTCCCTTTGAAGTATAAAACAAACATTTATTAAAATTTTAATTACAAAAGAATTAAATATTTTTTGAAAAAAGTTAAAGACATAGGTACGTCCTCCAAAAGGAAATAAAGACCACCCATAATTTCACTGTCCAGGTGTGGCCACCGTGAATGTTTCTTCTTTCTTCCCATAAACAATTTTCCTTAAAAAAGAGATCAGATCATATTGTCTTTGTGACTTTTTCACTTAGCATTATGTTGGATGATACATCCTTATTAAGATCTCATTAATCTTCATTAAGGTTTATAGAAGGTCTTTTCCCTGGCCTTCCCTGGACTTTTTAAATCCACTGTTTTGATGCCAGCAAGATAATACTTCTCATGGATGTAGCTGGAGATTCTGTTTTGTGGTTTGTTCAGTTATGTTTTACTCATGACCTCAGGCAAGTAGTTGACTCCTGTTTGCCTCTTTATTTA
Organism: Neotragus pygmaeus; assembly: GCA_006410875.1. Lineage (NCBI taxonomy): Eukaryota > Metazoa > Chordata > Mammalia > Artiodactyla > Bovidae > Neotragus > Neotragus pygmaeus. Next base: position 916,582 of record SJYV01018899.1, on the reverse strand, counting down.
TTTGTAAAAGGGAGAAATTACTGTACCTGCCTCTTGAAGTGAATGTGCAGGCTGAGTGAACAGATGGGCCTGGTGCCTAGAGAATGCTGTACCAATAGCTCTGCCACCATGAAGCAGGAGGTGAGGGGAAGGGTACCACCATTCCTGATTCAGTGGCCAGGAGCTGGAGACTCAAGTCACCTGCCTTACACAGCTGACCAGAGTTGAACTTGAGCAGCATATAAATGAAAAAGCTGTGGTGCTGGGCTGCTCCCTGGGTAGGCATAGAATGTGGAGATGGAGCTCTCGCCCCTCCCCTTGTCCTCACAAACCAGAGGAAGTGCATTTGGTTAAGAATGACCCACATCCAGCACCAGGCCTGCTTCTAGCAGCAAGGAGGGCCAGCTGCAGGGCTGCTCCTTGGGAGCTGGTGAAGGGTCTGGCCTCCAAGAGCCTCCCAAGCTGGGGGCTCCCAACACCTGTCCTGAGTGTGGAAGCCCAGAGGGACTGAGCTAGTGACCCACACGTCAGGCAGTGTGTTAGTGGCAGAGCTGAGATTTGGATCCAGAGATTTCCTACCATATTTTCCATGTTAGATTCTTTCACCCAGTGTGATGGAGCATCTGATACGTGCAAGGAGCTGTGGGGGTGCAAAGAAGGGGTGCAGTCTTTGTACATATATGTAGGAGATGTAGCAAGGGCCAAGGACGCAGCAGGGCCATCCACTGATTCAGTTGTTCAGCACACACCCATGGTCTGCACTGTGCACACAGCTGTGAGCAGGCAGACCACATCAACCAGCAGACAGCAAGCTGTCAGAAGGTCGAGGCTGTTGAGTCAGCCCAGTGAGGGACATCACATCGTGGGTGGCAGTTGCTGGGAAAAACTGCTGGGGGTTGAGACTTGAGATTGGGCTGCCCCAGCTGCAGTGCCCCTGAAGGCGCAGCAGGGCCTTGGCATGGAAGATAGCTCAAGGTAGGGCTTTTGAGTCAGATCTACTTGAGTGCTGGGTCTGAGGATTCTGCCATTTATCAGTCTTTGTGACCTTGGGCAAGTTGCTTGGCTTTTCTGAGCCTCCTTCCTTGTTTTAAAAGGGTGCAAGAATAAAATGCACCCTTTTAAAATGAAAATAAAATGAAAAAGCTGGTTTAAAATGCAAGTTTAAGAAACTAAGATCCTGGCATCCTGGCCCATCACTTCGTGGCAAATAGATGGGGAAACAATGGAAACAGTGGCAGACTTTATTTTCTTGGGCTCCNTAAAATGAAAATAAAATGAAAAAGCTGGTTTAAAATGCAAGTTTAAGAAACTAAGATCCTGGCATCCTGGCCCATCACTTCGTGGCAAATAGATGGGGAAACAATGGAAACAGTGGCAGACTTTATTTTCTTGGGCTCCAGTATCACTGCAGATGGTGACTGCAGCCACGCAATTAAAAGATGCTTGTTCTTTGGAAGAAAAGCTATTACAAACCTAGACAGCATATTAAAAAGCAGAGACATTACTTTGCTGACAAAGGTGCATCTAGCCAAGGCTATGGTTTTTCCAGTAGTCATGTATGGTTGTGAGAGTTGCACTATAGAGCGGCAAAGGATTCNTGTTCTTTGGAAGAAAAGCTATTACAAACCTAGACAGCATATTAAAAAGCAGAGACATTACTTTGCTGACAAAGGTGCATCTAGCCAAGGCTATGGTTTTTCCAGTAGTCATGTATGGTTGTGAGAGTTGCACTATAGAGCGGCAAAGGATTCATGCTTTTGAACTGTGGTGTTGGAGAAGACTCTTGAGAGTCCCCTGGACTGCAAGAAGATCCAACCAGTCCATTCTAAAGGAGATCAGTCCTGAATATTCATTGGAAGGACTGATGCTGAAGCTCCAGTACTTTGGCCACCTGATGTGAAGAACTGACTCATTGGAAAAGACTCTGATGTTGTGAAGGACTGAAGGCGGGAGGAGAAGGGGACGACATAGGATGAGATGGTTGGATACATTACCAGCTTGATGGACATGAGTTTGAGCAAGCTTCAGGAGTTGGTGATAGACAGGGAAGCCTGGAGTGTTGCAGTCCATGGGGTCTCAAAGAGTCAGAAACAACTAAGCAACTGAACTAAACTGAAGAATAAATGATAATAAACAGACATCATGTGTCTCCAGCAGTCATATGGTTATCCTCACTAACTTCTTTGCCACTGTCCATCACAGCAGCAGGTATGTAGAAGTCTGGGACATGCTTGGGATTGGCATTGCTTGTTTGCTGTGGAGTGAAATGTAAGTGGAGCCCAAATGCTATGCAAATATGACAGACACTGCCCTACCAACGATCTAAGCACCTGCCAAATAAGAAAGCCCCCGAGGCCTGCTGTGTCTGGCTGCCCCTGGTGGAGGCCGAATCATTTCTGGAATTTGCCCTGAGGTGTGGCAAGATCCCATCTGACCTGGTCCCTCAGCACACGCCCAGTGTTCCAGTGAGTCTTCTGGGAGAGCCTGCCCTCCCTGAAGTAAAGATAAAAGAAAAGACTCCTGCCCTGAGCTGCATGTCAGGGTGGAGGGGAGCAGAGTGAATTCCTTCTGGAATCTGGGCATATTTCCTGCTGTTCTAGTTATTTTGTTCAGTGACTGATGCTGGCTCCATGTCCCACCCCTTCTCACACACTCGCAACACTGTTTTGGTTTTGTGGGCCCTGGAGGGGTTGCTTGGAGTCCAGTCCTGCTTCTGTGGCTTATTAGTTTGACAGGCTGCGGGTCCCTGCTGTCCTTAGTCTCCTTGTCCAGAACGAGAGAGCGCCATGTTCTCTCTGGGTCCATGGCACTGGCAGCACCGCCTCATCATGGGGGGTGGGGGTGGGGAACAGGATAACACGTTTAAAGAGCTTAGTGCTCAAGTGCCCGTTGCTGTGAGCGCTGAGGCTTGCTCTCCCAGCTAGCCCCTGCCTTGCTGTTCCCTCCGTAGCTCTGTCTACTCCCCATTCTGTTCTCGGGTCAGACCCTCATCCTCCCTGGGTTCCCGTGAAGACTGGTGTGAGTGCTGGTGTAAAGTGCAAGGGCAGCGACAAGCAGAGGGGCACATGGGGTGACTTCGGTCGGGAGGCCCTCGTGGTGGCCTCCGCAGGCCTCTCTGCTGATCCTGGCCTGACTCACCTACTAAGGCCTCTCTCTGGATGGCTCTTGCGCTTTCTGAGGCCCCAGCCTTCTCTTCTGTCCTGAGGAAGAATTCCAAGACTCTCAAGAATAGAAGAGATTTTAGAGGCCATCCCACCCAACATCCTCCCGGATGGACAGGACTTAGATCTCCTAGCTGCTGCTTGTGCACGCAGGACAGGGTGCTTGCTATTTCTGGAGGCCCTCTGTTTTGTTGGGGGGACAGTTTTGGGGACATGTGGGTGTTGAGCTGAATCTGTGAGTTCTATCCTTTGGCTCTCCCGGGAGCCCCTTGGTACCTTTGGAGAGGTGAGCTGACTGGCCCCTGCTGCCCTCTTCTCCTCTTCCCTGGCCCTGTAGCCTCCCTTCCCCTGGTCCTTGTCCCTGGTTCTCCAGTTCTCAGTCTGGATTCCTGGGGGAGCCAAAGTGGAGTGAGAGCTTTGACATGGCCCCAGGTCCTGGGGTGACTCTTGAACTTTTCTCTTTTTTTGTTATAAAAGTTGTTAAATTAATTTGGTTCTCAAGTTGAATAAAAGGCATCAAGAGCTTGCTGTGTTTTTCTCTCTCTTTTTGTTTTGTTGTCAGGGGCCGTTGGTCACGAAGCATGGATTTTGAGGAGAAGAGAAGGTGTTTTAGGTCTTTATTGGGGTCCATTGTACGCTGGGCTGTGGGTGTGGTGTGGGGAGTGTGTACACCCCGGGGATTCAGGGTGTGAGCGTGAGAGCCCCAAGGCCTTCAGAGAGCCTGTGCTCCTGGGGCTGACTAACATGGGGGCAGAGCCCTCATGTGGAACTCTGAAGATAGTGTGGACTTGTTTTACATAAGAATGTTGAAACAGAAAAGTGTGCATGTGATTTAATCGATGCCAAAAGCCAGGTACAGGCCCCACCTAAGAACTTCTATCTCAGTCTTTCCTCCTTCATTGTACAGACAGAGAAACTGAGGTCCAGAGAAGTACCCCAACACTTCACAGTGAATGGTGGGAGGGCAGGGAGGCTGGGGAGGAAAGAAGCGCTCAGAGCAGGCCCAAGTGGCCAGCTGGCTCAGCCTGGAGCAGGGCTGGTGGGGTGTGCCAGGATAGGGAGGGCGGTAGGTGAGAAGGACCCTGAGGGACAGAGGCTCAGGATGTAATGTCGAACATGGGGACTGGAGAACGGGAGTGGGAATTGGTGAAAGATATGGAACCTGTAAATTCATGTCATCAAGATAGGCTCCAGTACAAGGATGATGTGATCCTTGGCCAGTGAAGGTGCCAGACTGAGGGAGGCCAGGTGCTGGGTTGAAAAGACCTCAGCTGCCACTGTTTCAGAATTTTCCAGGGGAAGACCTGAGCCAGCAAGGGCAGGCAGCTAGGATAAAGTCAGTGCGTGTGAATGAGAGACTTCAGAGTTCCAAGGGAAGTGTGGTCTGCTTGTTGATTTGGGGCAGCAAGCAAATCAGGGTATTTCATTTAATAGTTAAGTATTTATTTAGATGCATTTGAGGAAATGTAGCGATTATGTGTGTGTATGTGTGTATCTTACAAGGATGAACCTAAGGAGAGAAAAGGAAAGGATTTAAAGAAAAATTTGGGGTAAAAAAATCACTGGAGGGGTTACAAAGATATGGTAAGACTCAGGCAGCTGGCATGGGAAGCATAGCACTCTAGTGACCACTGATTGACCCGGGTTGAGTCCTGAATCCTGAGTCCTTTGCCCTAAGGTTGGGATCCACTTAGGGCAAAGCATAGACCCCAAAAATCATGCCTCCTACTTCTCTCTTAGGACAGGCTTTCTCCCAAGAATGGCGCAGCAAAGGAGGGACCCAGGGGGCCTGGAGCTACTTGGGGCTTTTCTCCAGGACCTGAGCTTCGACCTCTTCCAGGCTGATGGAGCAGAACTGGCTGGGAGCTGAAGCCCAAAGACATGGGGGCTGGGCTCTAGTCTAGGTTGCTCCTAGCTCTGTGACTCAGGAAACTAAAGAGACAGTGCCATATGTCCTGCTGGTCTGTGAGATAGGGAGGCTGGGAGAGCTGCCTTGGGCCTGTGCAGTGATGGGCTCGGTTTGGCCTTGGCTGTCTCAGGGCATGGAGAGTGCAGGCTCAGTCAGGACTGTGACTGGGGCTGCCAGTATACAAATGGCAGGAAGTGATGGAGGTGCCCCTCCCTAGGAGGGTCTGCTGGTTAGAGCAAGTCTGGTGACCATCAGGATGGTGTCTGATTCACTTATCTGTGTACTGCTTACTATCCCTCCTGTCATCAGAATGTCAACTTCGTCGGGGTGCTGGGGGAGGGAGGAATGTGAAAATGCGAGTGGAAGGTGCTTGTTAATGATGGAACTAGAGCTACTTACCACTAGCGCCACCAGGGCTTGCCCACCTGCCAAGCAGGAGACGCAGGGTCAGTTCCTGAGTTGGGAAGATCCCCTGGAGGATGAAATGGCAGCCCACTCCAGTGTTCTTGCCTGGAAAATCCCATGGACAGAGAAGCCTGGCAGCCTATAGTCCGTGGGGTCGCAAAGAGTTGGACATGACAGAGTGACTAAACAGCAATGACAAAGAGTTATTGATGGCCAAAATGCAAGAATGGGCATTTCCCCCTAGGATTTGCTGGAAGAAAACCAACTGATGTTTGACAGGTAAGGAACTATTAAGGGGGTACCCCGAGGTAACAGGGGGCTTCCCTGGTGGCTCAGACAGTAAAGAATCTCGCTGCAATGCAGGAGACCTGGGTTCAATCCGTGGGTTGGGAAGATCCTCTGGAGAAGGAAATGGCAATCCACTCCAGTATTCTTGCCTGGAGAATTCCATGGACAGAGGAGCCTGGTGGGTTACAGTCCGTGGGGTTGCAAAGAGTTGGACATGACTGAGCAACTAACACTTTCCCTTTCCGAGATAATTCAGAATTTTCTCTTTAAGGCAGACTAATCCTATGGAAGGAAAGGAGGGTTAGACCCTCTTCGTCACCTTTTCTTTATTAAATGAAGAAAATACCTCCTTTGGCTGAGGGAGGGACAGACAGTAGAGGCCAGCCTGGCTAGTGCTGGTTCCCTGTGGGAGGCCCAGGGGCAGTCAACTGGTGCTTGTTGGTCAGACCTTACTGCCTGCCTGGAGCACTTTTGACTAGAGCCACTTGGAGTTGAGGGCAAAACTGCAGGGTGGAAAGGGGAGACAGGTGGTCATTCTTACCTGAGGTTCTCTTGCCTTTAAGAGATGCAGGCGGTGTGGCCTTGGGCATGCCACAGCACCGCTATGAGCCTTCAGTTCCTTATTTTATCAAAATTAGGATAATAATGCCAGCTTCTGTAGGATTGTTTTTAGTGTTAAATGAGGTTAAGCGTTTGACAGTACCTAGAAGATATTGTTCAATTTATTTAAGGCTGCTATTTTAATAGAGAGATTTATAAAAATGAATACATGTAAAAACTGATTGATTACTAATCTGTCACTGGTGTTACCCCTGACTCCTCTGGCAAGGCCTGCACCTTATGAGACCTTGTCATCGAGAAGTCTGCCACCTTGTGGCAGATCACCTAAATTGCGGGTTCAGGGCTTTCTTTTGGTTTTATTTTTTATCATCATATTTTATTTTTGTCTTCAGTGGGGTGGTCTGAAAGGAGATAGATCAGAAAATCTAAGTCATGTGGTTACAGGATAACCGGGAAAGACAAGCTAAAGTATCTTTACCAGGTTAACTACAGAATACCAGACTTGGTAGGGCCTTAATGACCCAGAAGTCTATATGTTTAAAGGTACTACTAAATAAGCTCTTTCTTAATAGGCCAGGCAACTTGATTAGCCCTTTGCATACCTCCTCTGTAGTCTGTTCCTCATAGCAAGATCAATATTATTTACTAGTGCCATATATCAAAAGGGGAAACTGAGGCTTGGAGGTAACTAATTGCTGGACAATGTGCACCTCACCTCACACAGCAGAGCTGGGGGTTAACATGCAGTCTCATCTCAAAGCTTGTGTGTGATCCTAGCCCTTTCTTCAAAAAATTATTAAAATTTCAAATGTGCAATACAGTATTATTAGCTGTAGTTACCACACTGTACATTATATCCCTAGGGATTATAACTGGAAGGTCTTCCCTGTGACCATCTTCACTGATTCCATACCCCTCAGCTTCTGTCAACCACCAGTTTGCCAGTCTGTTCTCTGTATCATTGAGTTTTTGTGTGTGTGGTGTTGTTTTTTTTTTTTTAACATTCTATGTATAAGTGAGATCCTATGATATTTGTCTTTCTCTATCTGACTTATTTCACTTAGCATAACGCCCTCAAGAATCCATTCATGTTATTGCATGTTATAGCAATATAACAAGAATCCATTCATGTTATAGCAAGATTTCCTGCTTTTATGACTGAATTTTGTGTGTTTGTAGATATATATACACGGCTTCCCAGGTGGCACAGTGGTAAAGAATCCTCCTGTTAATGTAAGAGACACAAGAGACGTGGGTTCTGTTCCTGGGTCAGGAAGATCCCCTGGAGTAGGAAATGGTAACTCATTAATTCCATGGGCAGAGGAGCCTGGCGGGCTACAGCCCGTGGGGTCTCAAAGAGTCGGACATGACTGAGTAACTCTGTATATAGTTACTTATACATATATAAAATAACTACTGCTACTAATGTTTAGTCGCTAAGCCATGTCTGATTCTTTTGTGTTTCCATGGAGTGTAGCCCACCAGGCTCCTCTGTTCATGGGATTTCCCAGGTAAGAATACTAAAGTGGATTGCTATTTCTTTCTCTAGGAGATCTTCCTGACCCAAGGATTGAACCCAGGTCTCCGGCCTTGGCAGGTGGATCGTTTACCACTGAGCCACCTGGGAAGCGCCTAAAATTATATATATATAATATATATCACATATTCTTTATCCATTCATCTGTCGATGAACACTTAGGCTGTTCCCATGTCTTGGCTGTCGTAAACGGTGCTACAGTGAACGTGGCCGTGCAGTTGATCTTTTCCAGTTAGTGCCTTTGTTTTCCTCAGATAAATACCCACAAATATTAACCCTTTTATTGCCCCTCAACCAAGGCCAGGCCAAATATCCATACTGTTTCTGGATCCCAGAGGGTTCACTAGGCTGAGCTCTTGGTTTCTGCCTGCAGCTGGCCTGAAGAAGCATTGCATCACCCTAGGGCCTGGGTTTATGCTGTGAGTCCTGCCTATGTCCTTTACAGAGCGTGGTAGCACCATCATAATTTCATTGCATCCAACTGAAGGCGAAAGTGAAATGATGGAATTCTCTCCTCCCGCTTCCTGTTTCCCTCCCTTACAGAGTGAGGTGGCTGTCCTCTCTGGGAAAGCTGGATGTTCTCTGAGTGGCTCAGAGTGAAGCAGGTACTTGCTTGTACTTTGAGAACCTGAGCATGGGACCAGCCTGGGTGGGGGGGTGGCAGGGGTGTGAGGGGTAAGCAAAACCAGCAGGTTCCTTTCCCAGTTAGTTTGGCTGGTGTCAGCCTGGAGTGGCCAGTGTGGCTAGCTTGGAGATGAGGACAGGGCCCCTGTACAGAGTGAGTGGGAAGCTGTCCTGGCAACTCCCTGGCCTGGCTCCCCACAACCCACCCTGCGAGGACATCCCCTGCGCCGGGGGAGGAAGTCTGCCTGTGCTAGGAAACAACAGTCTTCTTTCTGCAGAGTTCGACATCTCGGCCTATTTCCCACGCTGGCTTGGCTGGGAGAGAAGGGTGTGGGCTGGGGTGTAAATTTCACAAGAGGTGGGCTCTGGGAACCTGAGAGGGTGTTCATGCAGGAGCCCACAATTGCATTCTTGTGCCCCCATCCTTTCTCCTAGATCCAGGAGGTGTGGTCTGAGTGAGGCTGGCTGGAATGATTTCTTGGTAATAAAATAATTGTTTAGAAATTCAGGGCTCCCAGGGGAAGTGTTCTTCCTGCTTTTTCCTCTGACTCCACAGAGACACCAAGAAACTGAGGATGTGCAGAGAGATGACGTAAAGACATCTTACAAGTATGGGGTCTCAGGCTTTATTGAAGGGTAGAGTGGAGATGTCGAAACTGCAGGGAAATGGAGACTCTCCTCTGTGTAGAGGAATTCTAGAAATCTAGGATCCTCTTAAGTCATGAATTCGTGGGTACCCTTTGGTCTAACTTTCCAAAGTAAGAAAGCTTTTGTTAGTATCCCCGAAAATGCTGTACCCAATCAGCTGTCACCTCCAGCGGCATTCGTTCTCACTGTCGGTACATCTGACAGCTCATGTATTTCTTTTGTTGAGATGAACTCTGCTCCCCTGGAACTTTTTAGCATTTGTCTATCTTCTTCCACATGACTTCTTACATTTTTTCCTTACTAATGATAACCAAGATGGCTAGATAGCAAGCTGCAGGCGAAGTGCTTCTCACTAGGACCAGAAGTCCATCAAGGGTGCCATGAACGCTGCTTCTCCTTGGGGCTGCCCTCATAGTCGAGGACCACTGCCTTCTCTCTCGGCTTCAGTTTCTTACATGTTGAACAAGCGTTGTCTTAGCTTCCTGTTGCTGCTGTAACAAATCACTACAGACAAAGTTATTATCTTACAGTTCTGGAGGTCAGATAGCCAAGATGGGTCTCACTGGACTTGCACCAAAGGCGGGGCTTCATTTCCTGCTGGAGAGTCAGGGCAAAGTCTGTCTTCTTGCCTTTGAAGACTTCTAGAGGCTGTACACATTCCTTGGTTGTGGTTACGTTGCTCTGACCTCAACTTCTATCATCACATCTTCTTTTTTGACTCTCTTGCCTTCTTATAAAAACCCTGTCATTACATGGAACACACCCAGATAACCCAAAGTGATTTCCCCATCTCAAGATCGTTGACTTCATTACATCTGCAAAACCTGTTATAACTTAGCCTAGTCCCAGGTTTGGGGGTTTAGGACATGGGCATCTGCATTCCATTTCCAGAGCCCCCTCAGCTCTGTGACAGCTCAGCGTCCCCCTCAGCTACACCTAAGCCTCCTCAGGGTTGAAGGAACGCCCTGCTTTCTTGCTGGGTCTGGCCTTGCTGGGTCTAGCTTTGTGACAGGGAGGAGCTCTGAAGTCCTGAAGTTGCCTTCTCCAGCTGTCACATTGTGTTCAGTTTCTCATGAGTAAAGTTTAAAGAAAAAAAAAGGGNAGGACATGGGCATCTGCATTCCATTTCCAGAGCCCCCTCAGCTCTGTGACAGCTCAGCGTCCCCCTCAGCTGCACCTAAGCCTCCTCAGGGTTGAAGGAATGCCCTGCTTTCTTGCTGGGTCTAGCTTCGTGTTCTTGCTGGGTCTAGCTTCGTGACAGGGAGGATCTCTGAAGTCCTGAAGTTGCCTTCTCCAGCTGTTACATTGTGTTCAGTTTCTCATGAGTAAAGTTTAAAGAAAAAAAAGGGATCTAATTTTTACATCTCATGCGTGAGTGCTCACTCAGTCATGTCCGACTCTTTGCGACCTCACTGACTATAGCCCGCCAGGCTCCTCTGTTCATGGGATTATCCTGGCAAGAATACTGGAGTGGGTTGCCATTTTCTCCTCCAGGGGATCTTCTGAACCCAGGAATCGGACCCGTGTCTCTGGTGGCTCCTGCACTGGCAGGTGAATTCTTTACCACTGAGCCACCTGGGAAGCCCCATTCACACTTCTAGGAACCATATTTTTGTTGCCAAGTAGCCCCTCAAAGTCCAGATAAGTATAAGACATTATCCCCACCCTCAAAGAAGTTGATTATCCGATTAGAGGGAGACATACATAAGCACCCATGCAGACTTTTGACTTCATGGCCAGATTGGCTAGTGACTTTGGGCAAGTAACTTAATAGCTCTAAGTCTTCTGCGTGTTAGGTGGAAATAATAGCATGTTCCTTTCCCCCCAAGAGTTATGTTAAGAATAAAAACAGATTTTATTATAGAAATATAAAGGTTCATTGGAATAACTTGAAATAACCTTGAGTGGTCACATCAAAGCAGTCATAAGGACTTAAATGACTAAATGGGATACAAAACTGTTCTAGGGGCAGTGCTGACTATGGTTTATGGCTTACGGAGGAGATGAGGACCTTGGCTTTGAAGGATCATCATTATCGACACTGACAAATTTCTAGAACCTTGAAGAAATTGGATGGCAGGTTTGCTGAAGCTAGGACAGAGTACAAGTGGTGCCCCCGGCAGAACGTCTGAGCTCCATGTATGTACCAGGGAACCGCAGACAGCCGTTGCTCAGTCACCCCTGGGCCTCAGAGTGCACACACACCGTGCAGTCATCCTGTGGGTGATGGATCCAAGGGAGAGGCCAGCATGGGCCCTGAAAGCAGGCACAGGGCCATTTAGGCAGGCATATGTGGGTCCAGAAGGGGTTGCTGGAGGAAGGCCAGCGCCAAGCCCTCTAAGGATGCAAACAAAGCCCGGTGCAGGGGCCCTGATGGCCCAGGTCTGTTGGGCTGCTGGGGACACTAGTGGGGTGCTGCAGGCAGTGTGTAGGCAAAGGCATGAGGGTGGGAACAGCTGGGTGTGGCCATAGACCTGTGAGGTCAGACCTGGGGAGTGGGGAGAACCCAAACGAAAGCACAGCATATGGGAAGCACCTATTATGTTGCACGTAAACGATAGTGAGGAAACTGTCTCCCTTCGCTCTGTTAGTTTTGCACAGAAAGATGTTGTGAGTGGTATTCCCGCGTATTCCTTTTTCCGTCTTCTTTCTGTTTGCCTGTCTGGCAGCACTGAGTAGAAAGTTCTGTACTTACAGTATCATGTTCAGTGGTGTCCTGGTGAATGTGTAACAGTGGGCTCAGGGATGAGGTGGGGGCCATCATTTTTAGGGTTGACCAGGTTCTATGATGTAAATTGTCTGCCTACAGCTGATTTCATATTACCAACAGAATGTTACTGAGCGATCTCTCCAAGCTGGCTCCAGCTTTCATCTGCTCTATCAGTTCAGTTCAGTTCAGTCACTCAGTCGTGTCCAACTCTTTGCGACCCCATGAATCGCAGCACGCCAGGCCTCCCTGTCCATCACCAACTCCTGGAGTTCACTCAGACTCACATCCATTGAGTCAGTGATGCCATCCAGCCATCTCATCCTCGGTCGTCCCCTTCTCCTCCTGCCCCCAACCCCTCTCAGAATCAGAGTCTTTTCCAATGAGTCAACTCTTTGCGTGAGGTGGCCAAAGTACTGGAGTTTCAGCTTTAGCATCATTCCTTCCAAAGAACACTCAGGACTGATCCCCTTTAGAATGGACTGGTTGGATCTCCTTGCAGTCCAAGGGACTCTCAAGAGTC
>SJYV01018899.1:745776-904158 GCA_006410875.1 Neotragus pygmaeus | reverse complement strand
GAAGAACTGACTCATTGGAAAAGACCCTGATGCTGGGAAAGATTGAAGGTGGGGGGAGAAGAAGGCAGGTCCCAAAGGGCCTGAGAGGAGCACTGAGAGGGTGACCCACTGCTGTGCGGCTGCTGGTCTGCTGTGTTCTGGGTGTGTTCGGGGGGACATTGTACTGTGTGGGGGCAGGTACAGTGGGATCCAGAGCCAGATCTGGTGGGCTGCACACCCGGTCAGTGTGAGGCCCCTCCAAAAGCCTCCTCCAGGTAGCCCCAGGACCCTTGGATAAGCAGGCACAAGGGCAATACTGGATGTTAGGTCCGAGTGTGTTTTATAAGCTCTGGCACGTAAGGCCTTTGCTGTGAGCTTTTTGGGTGGGCAACTGTGATGTGTGACTGCGAGTGTGTTCCGTAGGGGCATGGTTGTAACATGTCGCTCAGGGGTTAGGGCGTGCTGATGGTAGCTGTGTCCTGCTGACTGTCATGGGATGTGGGATTTGTGTTAATGACACATCTTTAAGGTGCCTGGGGTGATGGATTTGGCTGTGGGGCTGCATGGTATTGCTATGGTGTTCGTGGTGTTTGCTGTAACTGCTTAGTGATGGGGGTGGTGGCATTGTGGTCAGATTGGATGTGTCAGGGCTTGTGACTAGGTGAAGGTGCGATTAAGGTTTGGTATGATGTGTCAATGTTTCCTAAAGGAAATCAACCCTGAATATTCATTGGAAGGACTGGTGTTGAAGCTGAAGCTCTAATACTTTGGTCACCTGATGTGAAGAACCAACTCACTGGAAAATACCCTGATGCTGGGACAAATTGAGGGCAGGAGAGGAAGGGGGCGACAGAGGATGAGATGGTTGGATGACATCACTGATTCAATGGACATGAGTTGGAGCAAACTCTGAGAGATGGTGAAGGACAGGGAGCCTGGCGTGCTACAGTCCGTGGGGTCGCAGAGAGTCGTACACGACCTAGTGACTGAACAACGAGAACGATGTGCCGACATAGCGTGACTGTGCCTGGAGTTGAAGGTTTTGGCCCCAGCTCCAGCGGTGTTGTAGAATAGTGTTTTCTTGTGGGTGCAATGCTGGTGGTTTTGGCTATGGTGCTGACAAAGCTGATGCTTTGTCTCTACCTTCTTGATGTCTGGGGATGGGGATGGGGGACCACACAGGCTGTGATGGCGTTGGGGGACAGGGATGGCCGAGGTGGTGGCCCATGCAGGCCTCCACACCTTTTATTAATGAAAACAGCCTCCAGAGGGAACACAGCAGTGCCCCCCAAAGCTTAACTGGGGCAGCCCCGTGTACCCTCATATCCTATGGGCACAGATGCTGAGTGTTTGAATGAACCTGGCATTGAACTTTCTCAGCCATTGCTGCCCACAGAAGGGCTGACCCTCTGTTCCTTCTCTGTCAGGTTGGCAGTGCGGTGTGAGGGAGCCTCTCCTCTCAGAGGTGGAGTTTCAGTCTGACCCCCTCCTGGACCCCTCCCACCAAGGACAGCCCCACCTTTGCCCTATGAGAGTCCACCCTCTTTAAATGACCACTGAACTCCTACTCACCTTTTGAAGCCTAACTTCTCTTCCAGGAAGCCTTCCCTGACTCCCTCTCTTCCAACTGTCCCAACCCTGATCCATTTCTGCCCATTTGGGGTTCTGTCAGTCTTTGTTATTGCGACCATTCATTCTCAACTTTGCATTTTGCCTCCTACTGGATTTGATTGTTTCTTGATAAGCATTTATTGAGGGCCCACCATTTTCCAGCACCGGGCAAACAGACAAATAAGACAGTGTCCCTGCCTTTGTGGGGGGAGACAGACACTAATTAAGTATCTACCTCAACGTGTAATTACACACTGGGAGGGTGTTACGAAGCTCACAGATTTCGTGCCTGGAGGCTCAACAACCAGGGAGGTGGACTGAGGTAGGGCCAGCAGGGTGGCCGTAAGCTGGAGACTGGAGTGAGGTGGAAGTAGATGGGGGAGGAGGGCACAGTTTTAGGGAAGTAAGCCGATTATGAAGTTCTGAAGGAAGAGACCCAGCAGCCTGGCTTGATGGTGACTCTTGGCCTGGGTGACTATGGACAAGTCCCAGCTTATTCTGTCCCCAGGGTCCCATCCAGCCATTCGTGGTCCCCACTGGCACCTGCATACCCCATCAGTCAGAAAGGAGGTGCCTGCAGGGGTGCCTCAGAGTCATTTTAGCACCAGTTAGGAGAGCAAGTGAGCCACTTTTCCTGGGTCCCCCTTTCCGCTCTGACTTGAACGCTCTTCCGGCAGAGGCCAGGATGGTATGGGCATCTGAGCCCCATTGGGAAGCCTGGGGTTGGCATCTCATAGCATCTGTGAAGCCGGGAGCCCCCTGTCCCCTTCTGATGAGAGGGCCCCACAGTGCTGCTGCTTAGTAGCTGTGTACACCAGCCCCCTATTCCTCACCTGAGAGCTAAATATATCGCATGCTCCCTGGGGTTGTGCAGTTCACAGGTGATGCAGTTACCTGTCGGCCTGGCACTGAGCGAGGACTTCATAAAGATTTGCTGCCACTCTCATCTTTCTGGGGTTGGTCGCATGGTGACTGGCCTGACCACAGTCCTCACATCTGAGCATTGAGAAGAGGTTGGCATGATTCCTCAGACTCCAGCTTTGACATTTGTTGGTTCACTCAGCAAGGAGACTGCACCCGAGTGAGGCAGGTTCTTTTCAGGGTGAGCAAGTGTTCAGAGATGAGCTGGCTGGGTCGTTCCCCCACCTTCTACGTTTGACGGTGCTGCTGGGCAGGCTCTGAGCCTCCCTCCACCTCTTGCATCCATTGGCCAGCTCAGAAAATGGCTGAGATTGCTTAGGACCTGCTCAAGGAAGTCATTGAGATGAGGCTGCTGGTTTGGCAGCTGACAGCTTTTTGCCGAGGGATTGAGTTCTGTCTCGAGATCTCAGAGTCCTGTGGGAAACTGCTTCACAGCATAGCTTCCAAGCCTCATGCTCAGGCCTTCGCTTGGGTCCGGGGTTGGGATTTGGCCCTGTGCCTGGGTGGCTCGGATGCTGCTGGCCACAGTTCACGGTGTTTGGAGGCCACGAACCCTCATGGAACAGAGAGGAAACAGAAGCCCAGGGTTGGGTGGGGACTTGGCCAAGGACTCAGAGTGGGTGAGAGGCAGAGCTGAAGCCTCAGTCTGAGACTCTGGACTCTGAGCCCAGTGTTCCTCCCATTGTGCAGCATGGCCTTTGGGGGGAGGGGGGTGACTCCACACCAGCGTCTTCCAGGGTCGAGGTGGCTCATCTGAGTCTCTGGCTGGGACCCTCTGAGCAACGTGCTCCTCTGTCAGAGCAGGGAGAGATGCAGCCCGTGCTGGAGGCTGTCAGGCAGGTGCAGATGGATGGAGCTGGTTGCACAATCTCACCTGGACTGAGCTCCCCTTTCCTCTCTGGTGGGGTGTGTTCATGGGCAACTGAGGGGTGTGTGAAGGGTGTGTAGGGGTGGGGTAGGGCAGCTCCCTTCCGCGGAGACCGCAACAGCCTCTCACAGCCTCACGTGGCTGAACTCTCACCCCTTTCAGTTTCACTGAAGAAGCCCTAACTGCCGCCTCATGAGGGCAGAGGCAACAGAGAACACGCTTCTGTGGATGCATCACAGTAATAAGAAGGGAGATGGAGCCCCCTACCCAGGTTCTCTTGCCTGTTATTGTCAGTGACATTGCATCCCTGGGACAATCTGCTGGCTCTGTGAGTCTTCAGTTCCCGTCCCTTCAAAGGGGCTCACTTGCTTCTGCCCTGTCCACTGCCTAGGACACTTGGAGGTTGCAGTAGAGTGAGGCTTCCTGGAAGGAAGAAGGATCATGACTGAGATGGTGCAGTAGCTGAAGCTCACAGGAATCTGTGACCTGCCCATGATGGAGAGGACTGATCAGTCACCATACTCTCCCCATGAACCTGGACAGGCCTCAGCACCCTCTGCAGAACAGAGCTTCCCAATCAGTTGGAGCTGGCATTTGAGATAAACGTTCTCTAAGAGATCTAGAAAGGGATGCTGAGTCTGCAGCTGTGCCTGTCTTGCGTTGAAGCCTTCAGCTAGAGATACCCACTCTTCTTCCATTGTCTTTGGATGGGAGCTGGGAGGTCCTCTGAGTCTCTGTGGCTTCTCTGACCTGCATCTGCCTCTGGACCTCCTTCCATGTCCCTCTTCCCTCCCTCCACAGGTGGCACTGAAGGGAATCGTGGCATTAGGCACACTGAACAGTCTATAAGGGAAGAAAATCAGGTGAGATAGAAGTAAGCTGATGGAGTTCTCCTAATTTCCTCTCTCTGATGGCCTCTTAACAGTCTCCCAACACAACCAAGCTGTGTGAAGCCAACATTTCCCCCTAGTGGTAGGCATCGAGAGCACTGACTGCCCAGGCCTCCTCAACAGTGATTGTTACCAGCATCCTCATCCAAGGAGATTTCCTCTGGACCCCTTCTGTTCTAATTCCAGTGGATATCCTAGAAAAGACAGCAGAATGTAGCTGATAAAGACGATCCAAGAACTGCTGCACCAGGAGCAGGAAGAGCTGAACCGCAACCTCGTTTTCATTGCAAGCTAATTGTGTGACCTTGGGCACATTCCTGTTCCTCTGTGGGCAGTGGTTTCCCCATCTGTGCTTTGGAAAGTTTGCCTGTGTGTTCCCCTAAGGGGGTACCAGAAGTTTCTTAGGCTGGACAGCTTTCTTTGTACAGGAAATGTAGCCACCAGCCCCCTGAGACAGATCGTTGTGCCAGCCTGGAACTCTCAAATGCCTATGGCAGCGGTTCCTTCTGTGGTTGGCATCCATAGACCAAGGGGTCTTGAGATCATGGATGAGGTGAATGCTGGCCTGCAGAGACCTGGGCAGGCTTCTGGTACCAACTGCAACTGAGCTGCCGTGAATTCATCCAAGGCCCTGGAAGTGACCCCACCCAGGGTTCAGCACTGTAGAGAAACAGAGGGACTGAGGCCTCAGCAATAAGACCTGAGTTCATAGCTCTGCTTGGCCACTTACTGGCTCTGAGGCTTCAGACAGGTTTGAACAGGACTGAGCACGGTTCTCGGGGGATGAGGGAAATAGCCCAGTAACCTTTTCCCTTTGGCAGCGGACAGGGTGAGGCTCTCCAGGCCGTTTGTGCTCGACACGCATGCACAGACGTGCTCACACTCTCATGCTCCTGCCTTGTGCCTGCCCCCGAGTCCTTACCCTCCCCTCCACCTAGCTCTTCCACACTAGGGGTGACCTTGTCCTGGTGTATTGCACGATTTAGTCTGCTGTCATTTCCCACTCAGCAGAGGGAGGGCCCAAGGCTCAGAAGAGGGGACAGAGCTCGTTCTCGTTAAGCAGCGGCGCCCGGGCTGGACTCCGTGTGGATGCGTTCTTGCTGTTGTCATATTGCCGCGATAGTTTTGTGGTTTGCTTTATCTACTCTTAGTCAAGCAAGTGTGTGCCAGGGCTTGGGAGCAATTTTCTCAATCATCCATCTCTCATGCATTGTCTCCCCTCTTCACAGATTTGGAAACTTCTGAGCAAAGTCCCAAAGCGCAGGCCAAGACCGCCCAGATTGGCACAGCCAGGATCTGAGGCCATTCTTTGTCTCCAGGGCCTGTTTCCTTCACCCCCAAACTCTCCCATCTCCTTCCAAAAGCCCACCGCTGCGGGGCCGTTGCCAGCCCTGCTCAGTAGTGAGGACTGGCCGGAGCTGCGCCCACAGCCAGGAGTGAGAGGTGGCTCGCTGGGCTTGGTGCCCAGGAATGTGTTGAGAAATTCCGCTGCCCTCCCATGCTGGGAGGGAAGAGTTAAGTATCTGCCTTGTCCCTCATGGGTCACAGAGGCCTCACTCCTTTTACAGCCTGGACCTCCTCCGGAAACTGCCCCTCCCCCTGCATCCTAACATCTTGCCTTCTTTGGTCCTCTCTCCCCTGAGGGCCGCACCGCCCCATCCTCCTCCCAGAACTCTAGCTCCCCAAGAGAGGAACTCTTAGAAGGAGGGATTCGAAACTCTCTTCTGAAATCACACACACACCCTATCCAGCTGCTCACATGCATGGGCCAGCATCACCTGGGTGTCCGCGGATGCTGGTGCATTTTATAGGTGCCTGGCAAAAGAGAGGCAGCCCCTGAACCATGAGTGGGGAAGAGGCCCACATTCCCAGCAAGAAGACTTTAGTCTGTGTCTCAGCCTCAACCTGCATCTCGGTGAGGGGTGGGGGTGGGAAAGAGGTCTGTGAGGCTTCCTGACTCCTCCTGGGCCTCCAGGGGCCAGAGAGACCCCGGACGCTGCGAGAAGAGGCTCAGAGCAGAGCTCCCAGGCTCTCTGGGTTGGGAGGACCACAAGGCTATCTCATTGAGCCCGCCCCCACCGTCTCTTGCGTGCACGCCTTGCCGTCCGCCAGGCAGACTGTGTTTGCACTCGTGGGTCACAGAGCCCTCGCTGTCTCACAGGGCTGCCTGTGACCATCTTCGGGCAGCTCAGATTGTCACAGGCGCTTCCTTAGGGTGAATGAGCTGCAGTTTCAGCTCCCACGCTTGCCCTGGCTCAGCTTCATGGGACCTCTCAGAAGGAAGCTCTCTCCTCCTGCCAGTCACAGCCTCTCATCCCCTCTTCCCATGAGGTTCCCTCACAACACCCCAGACTAACCATCCAGGATCTGTAACCACCTGGCTGTGGCTGGGGGATATCAGGCAAGAACTGGCACTCAATTTCTTTGTTAGTCAAAAGGGAAGTGTGAGTGACTGTGTGACCTCAGAACTGTCTCCAAGTTTCCAGAATTCCATGGAAAGACATTATTCAGAAGGTTCTAGAAACATCTCACAGAGGAGACAGCCTGTGCTCACTGTCTGTGTCGGAGTTTGCTTGCAGACCAGTCTTTCGGGGAGCAGGTACCCAAGAAATAATTTATAAGATCCAGTATTTTTTATTTTATTTTTAATTTAAAGATACCAGAGAAGGCAATGGCACCCTACTCCAGTACTCTTGCCTGGAAAATCCCATGGATGGAGGAGCCTGNTGGAGTGCCATTGCCTTCTCCTTGACTAGACAGATCTTTTTTGGCAAAGTAATGTCTCCACTTTTCAATATGCTGTCTAGGTTGGTCATAACTTTCGTTCCAAGGAGCAACCCTCTTTTAATTTCATGGCTGCAGTCACCATCTGCAGTGATTTTGGAGCCCCCAAAAATCAAGTCTGACACTGTTTCCACTGTTTCCCCATCTATTTCCCATGGAGTGATGGGACCAGATGCCATGATCTTCATTTTCTGAATGTTGAGCTTTAAGCAAACTTTTTCACTCTCCACTCTCACTTTCATCAAAAGGCTTTTTAGCTCCTCTTCACTTTCTGCCATAAGGGTGGTGTCATCTGCATATCTGAGGTTATTGATATTTCTTCCGGCAATCTTGATTCCAGCTTGTGTTTCTTCCAGTCCAGCGTTTCTCATGATGTACTCTGCATAGAAGTTAAATAAGCAGGGTGATAATATACAGCCTTGATGTACTCCTTTTCCTATGAGGTGCTGAGGCAAGGAATGGCAACTTTATTTGGAAAACCAGGCATCTGAGAATTCGGTGGGCTAGGGCTTCCCTGATAGCTCAACTGGTAAAGAATCTGCCAGCAATGCAGGAGATCCCAGTTCAATTCCTGGGTCAGGAAAATACCCTGGAGAAGGGATAGGCCACCCACTCCAACATTCTTGGGCTTCTCTTGTGGCTCAGCTGGTAAGGAATCTGCCTGCAATTCAGTAGATCTGGGTTTGATCCCTGGGTTGGAAGATCCCCCGAAGAAGAGAAATTCTACCCACTCCAATTATGAGGTCATAAAGAGTTGGACATGACAGTGACTCTCAGTGTCCTAGAGTACCATCTTCTCAGGGTCTGGATGCTAGTTTCTTTTACAGAATAGAAAGAGAGAGGTGAAGAAGTAAAGTAAGAGGCCATTTGTTGCTGTTCAGTCACTCAGTCATGTCCAACTCATTGCAATCCCATGGACTGCAGTATGCCAGGCTTCCCTGTCCTTTACCACCTCCCACAGCTTGCTCAAACTCATGTCCATTGAGTCAGTAATGCCATCCAGCACCTCATTCTCTGTCATCCCCTTCTCCTCCTGCCTTCAATCTTTCCCAGCATCAGGGGCTTTTCCAGTGAATTGGCTATTTGCATCAGGTGGCCAAAGTATTGGAGCTTCAACTTCGGTGAAAGTCCTTCCAATGAATATTCAGAATTGATTTCCTTTAGGATTGACTGGTTGGATCTCCTTGCAGTCCAAGGGACTCTCAAGAGTCTTCTCCAATGCCACAGTTCAAAAGCGTCAATTCTTTGGTGCTCAGCCTTCCTATGGTCCAGCTCTCACATCCATACATAACTATTGGAAAAACCATCTTTGACTATATGGATCTTTGTTGGCAAAGTAATGTCTCTGCTTTTTAATACACTGTCCAGGTTGGTCATAGCTTTTCTTCCAAGGAGCAAGTGTCTTAATNCCTTCCTATGGTCCAGCTCTCACATCCATACATAACTATTGGAAAAACCATCTTTGACTATATGGATCTTTGTTGGCAAAGTAATGTCTCTGCTTTTTAATACACTGTCCAGGTTGGTCATAGCTTTTCTTCCAAGGAGCAAGTGTCTTAATTTCAAGGCAGCAGTCACCTATACAGTGATTTTGGAGCCCAAGAAAAAGGCCGTTAGTCTTACAAAATATCTCTTGGCTTGGCCAACAACAGGGAGGGGATGTGTTAACTTCTTTTCTATAGCCATTCACAGGTAGACAGGAACAGAATCTCTCTCTTGCAGCTGAACAAAGGCATATTAGTTTAACATTCAAGCAAAGGGCAGGTTCCCCAGGAAGGCCATTGTGTATATTTAGGGCTATAGACAGCATCCTTTTAGTGATTATAATAACAGAAGCAAAAAAAAAGTAAAGTTTAGAGTAAAAGAAACAGATCTATCTTGGAGTCAAATTTTGCTCTTTTCTGTTACACTGGCTTCAGAATGAGTTTAGAAGTGTCCCCTCCTCTTCAGTTTTTAAAAGAGTTTGAGAAGGATTGGTGTTCATTCTTCTTTAAATATTTGGTAGAATTCTACCAGTGAGGTTATCTGGTCCAGGGCTTTTCTTTGCTGAGAGTTTTTGGTGACTTTCTTTTTAAATTGTGGTAAAATACATTCTTTGTTGAGAAGTTTTTGATGACCATTTCAATCTTCTTGCTAATAATAGATCCTTTCAGATTTTCTATTTCTTCATAATTCAGTCTTGGTAGATTGTTTTTCTAGGAGTTTGTCCATTTCATCTAAGTTATTCAATTTTTGGCATACAATTGTCCATGGTACTCTCTAATAATCCTTTCTATTTCTGTAAAATTCTATTAATTGTCTCACTCTTACTTATTTGAATTTTTTGTTTTTCTTATCTGACTCTTCTCTTTTCTTCTTAATCTAGTTTTATCACCTTCGTTGTTCTGTTCAAAGACTTGACTTGTAGTTTTATTGATTTCTCCATCATTTTCCTATTTTCTATTTTATTTATCTCTGAACTAATTTTTTTTAACTATTTCCTTCCCTCTACTATCTTTGAGTTTAATTTTTTGTTCTTCCTTTTTCCAGTTTCTTGAGGTGTGAAGTTAAGTTATTGATTTGAGATCATCCCTCTTTTTTAATGTGAGCATTTATAGCTATGAATTTACCAGTTATCACTGCTTCTGCTGCATTCAGTAAACTTTTTTTTTTTAGTTTATTTATTTGACTACACTGGGTCTTAGTTGCTACACTCAGAATCTTCAGTCTTTGTTGCAGCATGCAGTATCTTTTAGCTGAGTCATGTGATCTCTTAGTTGTGGCATGTAGGATCAGGTTCCCTGAAAAGGGATTGAACTTGGGTCCCCTGCACTGGGAGTGCAGAGTTGTAGCCACTGGACCACCAAGAAAGGCTCTCCATGAGGTACTGTATGCTGTGTTATTGTTTTGTCTCAAGTTATTTCCTAATTTCCCTTGTGATTTGTTTCTTTGACTTGGTTGTTTAAGAGTATGTTGTTCAACTTCCACATATTGTGAAATTTTTAGGATTCCTTTTGCTATTGGTTTCTAGTTTCATTCCATTGCAATCAGAAAGTATACTTTGTATGGTTTCAATCTTTCTAAATTTTAAAACTTATTGTGTAGCCATATGGTCTATGCTGGAGAGTGTTTTATGTGTACCTGAGAAGAATGTGCATTCTGCTTTTCTTAGGCAGAGAGGCCTAATTAGTATAGCATTGCTGAAAGCCTCTATTTCTCTATTTGTCTTCTGTCTATATGTTCTAACCATTATTGAAAGTAGGGGTATTGCAGTATCCAACTACTGCTGTAGAACTATTTCTCATTTCAATTCTGTTAATGTCTGCTTCACAAATTTAGGAGTGCTGAGGTTTGGTGCACATATATTTATAATTGTTATTATCTTCTTGGTGATTTGACCCTTTTATCANTATGTCCCTTGCATTGGGAGATGGATTCTTAACCACCGGACACCAGGGAAGTCCAAGATCTAGTTTCTGAGTGTCCCAGATTGAAGGGCCCACGCCAGCCTTTCCTCAGAAAGGTTTCCTCAGATTTCTCTTAACTGTGAGATAAAATCCAGGCAAGGGCCTGACATTATCTGATCCCAGCCAGGCTGCAATTCTGAGCACAGTCCACAGAAGAGTCCTGAATTTTGAATCCTGTCTCTGCTGTGTGTTGGGTGCACGTCCCAGACACTAAGCCTTTCTGAACTTGAGTCTCCCCATCTTTTAGGTAGGGTGAGTGTTGTAGGGATTCTGTAGGCTGCATGTTCGTTCCTGGTGCATCATAAGTGTGCAGTAACTGGTAAACAGCAGACAGTAGGCACCCTCGAGCCTGGGGAGCGGCTGCCTCTTCTGTCCCCAGAGTGTGGGTAGACCACCTCAGGCACCACACAGCACTCGTGCCTGCAGGATTTTATTGAACATCTGCTATATACCAGACAGTGAGGATACAACAATGTAAGGGCTGGCCAGTCGCTGCACCTGTGGAGCTCTCTAAAAACACAGAAACAAGGAAACAAATCAGGGGACATTGGTGACAGGCTGTGGGATGGTGGTAGTGCAGAAGGAGAAAATAATGACGGGGAGGGTGGGCATTGGGGAAGGCGTGTTCCGGGATTGACTATTGAGACCGCCAGCCAAGAAAGAGCATTTGAAAGCCCGGGCAGGGTGGGCTTTTAAGAGAAGAGGAGGGTGGTGTGGCGGAAACATGGGTGTACAGGGAAGGGAGACAGGAGCAGGTCCCAGATGTGATGAGGTCAGGTGTGCACGGAACCCCGCTGTGCTGTCCTGTGTCTTGGCTCCAGGGCTGCCCAGGGCAGGTGATGTTTGATAGAGGGGTACCCAGAGCCCACTCCCAGTCCTTCTGCATAGGAGCTCTCCTGTTTCACTTGGCATTTGCAAACACCCTCTGGCTGGCAGCATGTGACCCCTGTACCCAAAGCTGAAAGGAGATCTAGGTGAAAGGGTCTCCTCTGGGTTGGGTGGAGGGAGTGGAGCCTGTGATGACTCGTAGGCCTATTCCTGCTGCAGAGTTTGGAGGTGGGCAGGAGTGGGGCACAGAGCGTGGGGTTGNCAGCATGTGACCCCTGTACCCAAAGCTGAAAGGAGATCTAGGTGAAAGGGTCTCCTCTGGGTTGGGTGGAGGGAGTGGAGCCTGTGATGACTCGTAGGCCTATTCCTGCTGCAGAGTTTGGAGGTGGGCAGGAGTGGGGCGCAGAGCGTGGGGTTGAAGGGGGGTCAGCCCACACACCCAGGGAGGCAAAGTCACCAGCATGGGTTCTAACACGGAGAGGAGCCCATGTGCAGAGCAGCAGGAGCCAAGTGTGACCCCAGACCTGTTGGGTTCAGACTCCCATCCTGACCTCCCAACAGTCCTCAGTAAGGCCCAAGTTGGCTCGCCTGACCTTGAGTTGGGTGTAGGATTTCAAGTCAAACATTACCTAGTGGTTAGTGGGCAGAGTTCAAGAGGGAGAGGATGATATCTGGGTTCTGGTCTGGCTCGCCACCATCTCACCGTTGCACCTGAAACAGGGCCCTTCTCCCCTAGCCATGCAGTAAGAAGTCTGACCTCAGGATCTCTGAGGCCGTTCTTGCTCTGATAGTCTGTTATTCTAGTTTTTGCTAGTTTTGCAGAATGGGGATATTTGGGGGAAGTAGGTATATAGTGTGAAGCATGCTGGATCTCAAAAGGTTATGGGTGCTTCTGAATGCTTGGTTGTATTAATTGAAGTCTGGCCTTTAGAACTGAGGAGGAGGTGGTCCTCAACAAAGTAGGCAAACAGATGTGCTGTCAGAGAAAGAGGAACCACAAGCGAGTAGCTCTAAACCACATGTTCTTCCAAATGGCAGGAGCTGCGAAGTGTGCAACCAAAGAAAGAAGAAGGTTTGGGGAGGGCCTGAACTGCCTGTGAATATTTGACATGGGCGAGGGGTGGCACTGGAGGGCGTGCCACCCCTTAATGAGGAAAGTTTCCAACTCAGGCAAGTAAGGAGCTTCCCCGATGTCCAGAACTGACCCAGATGGAACGAGCCGGCCTGCCTGGGGTGGCAGGGCGCTTCCTGTCATGGGAGGTATGAGAGGGTAGGTGGGTGGTCTCCTGCTGGCTGTGACGATGCTTGCTGGTTGTGCATGGCTGCCCTCCCGTGACCTGGGGTCAGGCCTGACACCTGCCGCTTGACCCAGGGACAATCACTGAGTGTCCATGTCCTCAGTTTCCTATGTGAACAGGGGAGAGAATACCTGTCTGCCTTTCAGCCTTGCTGTCCAGGTTAGCCGAGGTGGCCGCTGTGGAGCCGTCTGTGTGGTGCAGCTACAGGGCGAGCAAGAGATAATTATCGGTTTTTTCCCTCCTCTGCGGGGTCTACTTGCTACCGTGCTGACGTCTGGTGGTGGGCAGGGAGTGGCTTCCCTGATGGCTCAGTGGATCTTCCCTAGGTCAGGGAGATCCCCTGAAGGAGGAAATGCCAACCCACTCCAGCATTTATGCCTGAAAATTCCCATGGACAGAGGAACCCGGCAAGCTACAGTCCATGGGGTTGCGGACGCGCGTCGCACACTTCTGAGCACGCACACATAGGGAGTGGAGAATCCCTGCATTCATAGCTCACGCTGACTGATCTATATAGTGAGCTTCTGCCCTAAGAAATTTAATCTCTGGGGGAGAAGAATGAAGAGTAGATACTAAAGCGGATATGACAAAAGCTGACATGAGTACTGACGATTTGTCTGGCCGGAGCAGACATCACTAATCAATCACCATACCTTTTCCTGCAGAATCCTTCCCCACACGATGGCAGCTACTACCAACTTATATTTAGCTTGTGAGATAGACTATTAGCTACTCCTAAATAAAGGGAAACAAATACTAATGCCATTCTTGGTCGGTGCCAAGCAAGTGACTCAGTAAATGCATTTAGGAAAGTGTTTGCATTGGTGGGGCATGGGGATCAGGACAGCTGTGAAGTAATTAAATGATTGCAAAAGCCTCTTGGTGGAGGTGGTAATGGGCTGAGTCCAAGACGGAGGGGAGAGAAGAAAGAAGTGGGAAGGGCACTCCAGGCCACTGGCATGGCATAAGCAAAGACCCCCCTGGTGGCTCAGATGGTAAAGAATCTGCCGGCAACGCAGGAGACCCAGTTTGATTCCTGGGCCAGGAAGGTCTCCTGGAGAAGGGAATGGCTAGGCACTCCAGTATTCTTGCCTGGGAAATCCCGTGGATAGAGGAGCCTGGCAGTCTAATACGTGGGGTTGCAAAGAGTCAGAAATGACTGAGTAACTGACAGCACAGAACACAACAGAAAAAGACCCAAGTGATATTGGGCTGGGAGTGGGGTTCCTGATCCCACTAGGGGCTGTAGTGAGCACTGGCCTGGGAGTCTGGTCCCTGTTCTACTACCCACTTACTATGTGACCTCGGGGAATGCCCATTTCTTTTTTTTTTTTTTTTTTTAATTTATGCAGTTTATTTTATTATTAAGTTTTTATTTTGTATTGGAGTATAGATGATTAACAATGTTGTGATAGTTTGAAGTGGACAGAAAAGGGAGCCAGCCATACGTATACATGTATCCACTCTTCCTCCAGGCTGCCACATAACACTGAGCAGAGTTCCCTGTGCTATACAGTAGGACCCTGTTGGTTATTCATTTTAAATATAGCACTGTGTACATGTCCGTCCCAAACTCCCTAACTATCCCTTCCCCTCATCCTTCGCCTACCCCACGGGCCATAAGTTTACTTGCTAAGTCTGTGAATCTGTTTCTAGTTTGTAAATAAGTTCAAGGCCCATACGTTTTGTGTAAGGTAAGGGGCAAGGATTGGTCTCATATCCTCAAAGCTGTGAAGAAGTGTTAAAAGACAAATATTTCTGCAAAGACCAGTGCACACACGCACCCTTCTCCTCCAGCAGTGACTATCTAATGAATGCCTTGCTGGTAGCAGTATATGTGACCCGAATGACTCAGAAATCTGGGGGCTGGAAGCAGTAACCACAGCAGGAGAGTTACTGGGGATAGAAGTGAGATGTGGGCAGTGTGGGGCCTGAGCTTGATGGATCCCTGGATTTCTAGACGATGGAGTGTTTTCCCTGAGATCAGCAGAAGGTTTGGGTCCAGAGTAGCTGAGCTGGGTATCTGGGCCTCTGCACCATTTCAAGGCGCCCTTTCATTCTTCGCCAAGAGGGAGGGGAGGCTGGGTATGGGCCGGGGGTTGGGGGGAGCTGACAGGTTCTCTTCTATTTATAGCCAGGATTCGGGGTCATGCGGCCCTGGGTGCTGGAATGGCCCCGATGCCTGGTCTTGCCAACCAATCACAGGGTGGCGTGTCCCGGGGTCCTGCACGTTAGCAGGTGCCCTAGTGTGAACCCACAGGGCTGTCCTGGGCTCTGGCCAGATGCTCAGCATTCCCTCCTGAGCCCCAGCAGGCCTCTGGGGGGCTGCCAAGTACTGGCTGGGCCTGGGGTGGCAGGGGTGGCAGGGGAGAGAAAAGAGGAAGGGAAGAAAGGCCTGAGCGGAGGCAGCTGGTGGGGCTGTCCTAGCCAGTGGTTCTGCACTTGCAAGTGGATAGAAGGTCAAGGTCCTTAGGCAGAGGTTCTGGAATGAGCATCGGAACTCCTGGGTCACTGTCTCAGTGTCACACTGGAATTACAGAGAGAGACGGTGGCCCACTCAGGCCTTCCTCACCCCTGGGACACATCTCTTTCCCTCCTGCCACATTCAATACCCCAGAAGCCCATTAATTAACTTCCACGGAGATGCACAGCCCCCCAGTGGGATTAGGGAGTTTGTCTTGACCAATCAGCTCCTCTGCCTCATCTTGCCCTGTCGGCAGTCAGTCCAGTCCATTCATTCCTGTTCACTTGACTTCCTTCCACTTAGCAGCGACTGTGTCACTCTGGCCAGTGGGACAGCACCCAGTTGGGCTTCCTGCTGCCATTTTTGTCTGCATCTCCACATGGCAGCTAGAGCACAGAGCTATCAGGTCACTGTCCTGCAGAAATGCTGTCAATGAAGCTCCAGGATCTTGGGACAAAGGGCAACCTCCTCATGGAGGCCTAGAAGTCCTTCAGGTTGCTTCTCCATGATCCTCATCCCTGACCCTCACTCCAGCCGGTTGAACTTTTCTCAATTCCTTCTCTTTGTGTTCTGATCACCTGGGCATTAGCCTGGGCACCACTTGATTGGATGATGGGGGCACCTTCTTTCTATCCCTGTTGTATCCTTGGAAGCATGGCTCAGGTTAGCACTGAAGTGACAGTTCAGGAAAGAGGGAAGTGCATGTACCCTCAGGATGACAGGTTTTTTCCATACTGTGTTCAGGGTTCCGGAGTCTAGAGAGAAGCCCCACCCAAGGCAGCAACAACCTTGGGTCCCAGGCAGGCCTCTTCCTTTGGGGCCTCAATCTCCTATCTGAGGATTGGACCTGGCACCTTTGTCTGAGGGCTGTTCCCGTTCTAAAGGTAGGGCAGAAAAAACGATGGGCTAACAGCATGGACTTTGCAGCCAGACAGACCCAGATATGAATCGTGGCTTATATCACTCACTGGGCAGGTGACCTGGGGCCTTTCTGAACCTTGGTTTCTTCATCTGTGAAGGAGGTGGAGGTCCTCATTTCTGCACTCTCCAGTGAGACAGCATAGTGCCTGACAGTAAGCACGCAGGAAACGGGGACCCCTTCCTTTTTAGTTTACAATCTGATGACAAAAGGTGGCAGTTCAAATGACTTATCAGTTGTTATCATTAAGGAAAGTTATTTTTTCTCCTCTTAACTTATAGTGCCTAGCATTTATAAAATGCTGCTGCTGCTAAGTCACTGCAGTCATGTCTGACTCTGAGCGACCCCATAGACAGCAGCCCACCAGGCTACCCCATCCCTGGGATTCTCCCCTGTGTATTTGGCCCTGCCCTCTGCTTCTCCTGAGATCCCAGTCCCCATCTCTCATCCAGAGTGAAGACCTCATCGTGGTGATTCACACAAGTGGTTTGGATGAGTCTGTGGAGCCTACTGTGGTTGGTGTTGTGATCCCATCCCAGGCAGTAAATGAGGCCATAATATGAGATTGTTGGCTGACCCCTCCCCTCACATGTACTAGATTAGCTCCCCAGTAGGCTGGGCTGGGCTTAGAGCGAAGGCAAGCCAAGGACCAAGCCTGACATCCATTCTTGATGGGAGGATGCCCCGAAGGCAGCAGCCAAGATCCAAGTATCTGTGCAGACCTGGACACCCTGTCGTAGGGTAGCCTTATGTGTAACCCAGCTGCATCCATGCTACAGACTGTAGAAACTGGAATTTGAGACAGTCAGGGGAAGAATGTCTCAGGTAGTAGAAAATATGGAGGAGAATTCAGAGGGTTGAAGTGAAGACCATCAAAAGGCACTAAATGTCAGTGAAATAAACAAAGGAATGAATGAATGAACCAACAAATGAATAAAGGTCCTCTGCCAATAGAAGCAAAAATGTTTCCCAGTCCTCAGAAGCAGAGCATTAACTCCCTTGGCTCAAGTGTTGTCAATTTTATTAGGTGCCTAGAGTAGAAAAGAGACATCAGTAGAAGACCACAGGGTCAAGCTCAATGACTCTCAGACTTTTTAAAAAATTTACCCCAATATACGTGTTGGAGAACACAGGCTCACTCCTCTATGTGTGCCCAGTTTATCAACTGTAAATTGGGTGAGAGAAGCTGCAGGGCCCATGTTCTTGCTGGAGATCTTTTCTAACCACATCAGAATGTGTGTATTTAACTGTCAGGATTGCTGTGAGTGAAAGAGAGCTGACTCAAAGTCACCTCCAAAAAAGGAATTTATTGGTTTCCATAACTGGGAAAAGTGGGGTTCAGGTTCAGTTTGATCGAGGAGCACCATCTTTCAGTATAGCTTTCCTTTACTGGGGCTCCACTCTCACACAAGTTCTTCCCAGTCAATGAAAAAAAGGGCCACAAGGCCTCTCATGGATCAGATTAGCAGCTGCAATAGGATGAGAACATTCTTTCCCAATAGCACTAGCTAACATCCTGGGGCTGACTCTTCATTGTTTGGATTAGGGAGTACATTTTTCAGCTTCAAGCCAATCATGATGTCTGGGAGTGTGGCTCTCTGATTGCCCAGGACTGGACCATGGGTCTACCTCTGGAGCAAGAGTATGCATGTAGATTCAGCAACATTGACCCATGAGATCCAGGATTAGAAGGTATTGTTCTCCTTCTAATGAAGGATGTTGGAGAGGTAAAAACCCCTGTGCCCATTGAATTGCTCCATTTTACATTAATTAAAAACCAAATCATTCTTCAGGTTGGGTATTTAAAATAGATTAGTAACTAATTACCTCCCATACCTACCACCAGTATCCATAATCAGAGGAGACCTGCTGATGTCCAGTGCTTCCCCCAACAGCTGACATGACTGCCAGTCAGGATGTGGGACCAGCTAAACAAGGCATCTATGTTGAGCAGTTTCTTGGGTGTAGGGAAAGATGGATGCTGCTGTGACCACATTCTACTCACAGGGACGCTATAATCTATGAGAAGTATCTGCAGGGAAGTTGACCTGTGTAGTAATGGGACTAGGCTATGGGTACCCTGGTCTCCCAATCAGAACTAAATTTGGAAATAGTCCAAGTTTGAATAGAAGGTTCTGTCTACACAGTGGAAGGTTTGATCATCTACTATCTGTGATCAGTTGGTAATGACTGTCAAGAATACTGTGTTGAAGAGTCCAAATCTATGCTCAAGCTCAGTAGGAGCAAGGCCTATGATTGATTAGTGATGTCTGCCATGTACATAGGCATTGAAAGTGGTGGCCTGTTTGTTGTGTAGTAGACCATTCTTGTACTTTTTTCAGCTCTCTCACTTTAGATATGAGTCAACAGAACAAATGGAGGCAACCTCAGGGCTCAAAAGAAAAACAAATGCAAAAATGGGGACTTGCCTGGGAGGTACTTTGAGAATTCAGAGACTCATGCTGCTGTCTATGTTTCCTTGTGGGATTCATTTTCCCTGCTGAAGCTTGCTTTTCTCATCTGAAAATTGGGACAAATAATCCAGTCCTGTGGACCACGCAGGGCTGTTATGAGGATAAAATAAAGTACTAAATGTGAGATCATTTTATCATACTTACAATAACAGTGAGCAGTTAAATGACACTTTTTATGGGCCATCCACCATTCTAAGTGCTTTACTTATATCCTCGTTAAATCCTCAGAATAACTCTGGAGTAGTTACTGTTGTTATCCTCATTTTATAGGAAATGGTATTTAGGTGCCGACATTGTCACATTCTCAAGATCATATAACTGGGAGCGGGGTTCAGGCCCAGGCAGCCTGGTTCTGGTGTCACTGCTTTGGATCCCTTTGTTAGGCATTGCGATGCTTCCCACGGTAAACTGTACCGTGCAGTGCACCTGAAAGGGATTACCTAAAGCAGTACCTCTAATTCTTCTCTTGCTCAAGAAATGCCTCACTTGTCTGCCCTCTCATTAAGACCCACGAAGGTTGCTGTGGTCAGTGTGCAACCCTTCACAGCTCAGTGACACCCTTCTAAGACCTTGTGGGGGTTGAGAAGGGGAAGCAGGGTAAATCTAGGGGTCTGCCCCTGATCTCCAGTCATGCTGCCTGGGTTCATCTCCTGGCTCTAGCTGGGTGACCTTGAGCAAGTTCTCTAATCTCTCTGAGCCTCAATTTCCTCACCTGTACAGAGAGGTGAAAATCCTACCTTCTGTATAGGATTATTATAGAGAGTAAATGAGATAATGTAAGGGATGTGCCTGGTAACATAATAAATACTCAGTGTAGGTGATGGGATGAGGGGTGCAGAAGTTAAAGGGACCTTAAATGGTGGGCATGAGTTGCTTCTCTCGGGACTGGGCAGAGGACCGGGACTCTTCTTTCTGCAGCATCATTTATTATGAGGAAATTCTCCCCTCCCAAGTGAAAGCTACCACCGCCACCCTCAGCCCCACACTTAGGACTCAGGCACCCTGGGCATGCCTGTTTCCTCACCTCTGCGTGTTGCTGCCAGCTCTTCCCGCCACGTTCGCTCAGCCTCCAGCTGTACTCCCTGTCCACTCTGTGTCTACCCTGCTGCAGCCCCAGTCTGGCCAGATCTAGAGTGAGCTGGTTTGTAGCCTGCATTTCCTAGGGGCCTTTGAGGCTTCAGAATTATAATAAAAGGAGCTAGCACAGCCGGAAGAGATCCTGATTCTAGGATGAGACACCTGGAAACAAGTGCTCTTGTTTTTGGACCTGATGAAGTAAAGAAATGAGTGAGAGAGCTTACTGGGGCTTTGCTTTCCTGTCAGTCACTCTGGAGACATTCCCATCTGCAGGGAGGGCCTGGCAGTCCACGGGCAGTGTGTGACAGGTTTAGATTCCTGGGCTGGGGCAGGAATATGGGCAGAGGACAGTAATGGTTGCTTCATCACTGGGAAGCTTGTTTAAAATGGAGATTCCTAGGTCTCCCCCAGTGATGGATTCAGGGCCTCTGAGGCAGGGCCCGGGAAACTTGCATTTTTACAAGCTTCCCCCAGGAGATTCTGCAGCACGTGGTCAGGGAACCAATCCTTGAGAAATACTGAGTCCTTCTTAAGAATATCCTTTGATTCTGTTGTTGTCGTTCAGTCACTATTATGTTTCTCCTTAACTCCGCTTTCTCAGCCATTCCAACTTCAACTCTTGGGGGTGAAAGGCCCTGCAGGACCCCCAGAACTCCTGATTAGAAGTTTCTAGAGTTGACTCTCTACTTCTTCCTTAGCTCCCCATCCCTGTTAATGTGCAAGAGGCTTGGAGCCTGCCTGCTTGGACTGGGGCTGTGGGCTGACTACGTGCAGATGCTGGTGCTGAGGTCGATTCTGTGATTTCATTGCCTGGAGAGGCTAGTCTTTTATTGCAAAAGTCAATTTCTGCAGAATGAGTGGTAATTAGGGAATATTAGAGCCTGAAGGAGTTTTATTTTCTCACCCAGGACATTTTCCCCTTCTGCAGACACTCTTAACTGAAGACCCAATGAATTGAGGAGATAGGGAGAGCTACCGTCATTGGCCTGGTGTCTAGCTGCTCCCTTCCCCTGTTTTTACAGCCTTTTATAGATTAAGATGAGGGACCCTATCCCAGTGTCTTGTGGTTTTCCTGTTTAAATATAAAAGGATACATCTATAAAAGCTTCACTCATTCAGCACACATGGGATGAATGAGCACCTGCTGGCCCCAAGGGACCCTGGAACCCACAGGATTCGAGCCTCTCCTTGGTGGAATGATGCTAAGCGCTGGCCCCAGGGGACCCTGGAACCCACAGGATTCGAGCCTCTCCTTGGGGGAATGGTACTAAGCGCTGGCCCCAGGGGACCCTGGAACCCACAGGATTCAAGCCTCTCCTTGGGGGAATGATGCAAAGTGCACACAGAGACATAAGCTAGGCAGATGGTGTCCTGGGGCAGGAATTGGGAGGGCAGGGTTTAGAAGAGGACAGAGTGACCCTCCTGGGGAGAGGAGCCGGTGGAGNCCCTGGCTGTCCAGTGGTTAAGACTCTGGACTTCTATTGCACGGGGTGTGAGTTTGATCCCTGATTAGGGAACTAGAATCCCACATGCCACGCAGCATTCCCTTCTCCCCCCTAAAATAAAAATAAGTTCAGCCTATGTGAGAACAAGACCAGGAGGAGTGGAGGAGTGAAGTCTCTTGGGGAAGAACTTCCAGACAGACTGGCTGATGGTGTTATTCCTCACATGTTGATTCTTTAATGAATGGAAAAGGTTTCAGATCGTCTGCATTTCATAGAATTGTAAAACATTAAGGCCAAGAAGGATGTTACCGGTGTCTCATCTGACTCTTGCCTATCCATATGGAGAAAGTGAGGCCTGGGAAGGCAAGGAGTCTTTGTTGGGTGCATATGGTGGTGGCAGCCCTCAGTGTCAAATCCAGACCAGAACACTTTGTTCTGATTTGCTGAGATGTGTATAAGAGACAGACAGTGTTCTTCCTTGGGGCCTTCAAGATGTGGGGTCTGTACCCCTTCGCTCTTCACAGGAGCTCCCCAGAGGCAAGAGTCAAAGAAAAGCTGAGACCACCTCCCAGAATGATTCATCCCACTCTGAGGATGGAGCTAGGGATGGGACTAGGAGTCTGACTGTCATTAAAGGAATGTGATTAAAAAAAAAAAAAACAGTTAAAAAAATATATTTTTGTTTGGCTGCGCTGAGTCTTAGTTCAGCACTTGGGATCCTCCATCTTGCTGGCATACAGGATCGTTAGTTGTGGCATGCGAACTCTTAGCTGCAGCTTGTGGGATCTAGTGCCCCAACCAGGGATCGAACCCAGGCCCCCTGCATTGGGAGCACAGAGTCTTAGCCATTGGACCATCAAGGAAGCACCAGAAAATGTGATTTTATGGAAACACTGACCCAAGAGAGCTGGGGTCGGATCCTAGAAAGCTGCACTGCTTCTGCCCCTCTGTTACAGCCTTTGTTGACTGAGCTTTTCCCATCTGAAAAGTAGATCGTTTGTTTCTACCCTGAGGATTGATGTGGGGCTAAAAGAATATGCTGATGAAGGATAAGAACTCGAATGGAAAACAGATTTGGTACCTAGACATACTGATCAGTTACAGCATCCTCATTCTTGGGTGCTTGAGTTCCCCTTACAGCTTGCACTGCTGGCCGCTATATAAATCCCAACAAAGAGGACATCACTGCCTTCATTCTTCCTTATATGGGAAAAAATGTGGCTTTCACCCACTGGTATCTCGGATCTGCCCATGGGGCCCCTAAAAGAACTTCATGTGTCTTCTCCTTGACCTTCAGAGATGTGCGGATAAAATAACAGTGACCACAGCCTTGGGGCAGGACATGCCGTCAGAGCCCGGCTCACTGGGTTTGGTGGTGGGTGTGTCCTTCACCCCTCTGAGCCTCCCTGCCCTTGCATTTGGGGTTGCTGGTCCAGTGACTCCCTCCCCCAACAGAAAGGCCTGTGGGGGCAGCTGCTGTTGCCTACTCTTTCCTCTTGGCCTGCCTAAGAACTGGGTGGAGGTGGGCAAGTGCTTCCTGGACAAGGGAGTGGCTTCTGCCTGCCAGGAGGAGCCCCTGAGTCACAGGAGATGTTTTCCTGTCAGAGGGCAGGTTCTATCAACAAGTCCAGGGAAGGATAGGAGGAAGCTGGTTCGTTTGAGCATCCTCTGTCATCCCCAAATCCCCTTATGCTGTCACTGATAGTGGAAGCAGCCCATTGTTTAGAAGAATGCTCTTGTGCTGCCTCACTGGACACTCAAGCAACAAATGTTTGTCGGGAGGACAGATCACACCCTGGTTTCCTCATGCCTTCAGAAACATCTCATCCAGCAGCCTGTGCCTTCTGGAGTCTAGAGCAGAACGTGTAGTAGCCAAGAGCATTACCACAGGGACCAGGCCCTGAAGTCCCCCAGAGGAGTCTCCTTCAGAGCCCACGGATTCTTGTTGTTGTCATCTATTTGTTTTGCTGTTGTCTGTTTGTTTATTTTTGGCTACACCGAGTCTTTGTGGTTGTGCACAGGTTTTCTCTAGTTGCAGCGCACAGGAGCTACTCTCGTTGCCGTGTGCTGGCTTCTCATTGTAGTGACTTCTCCTGTTGCAGAGCACAGGCTCTAGGCGCACAGGCTTTCGTGGTTGCTCCTCAGTACATGGAATCTTCCTGGACTGGGGATCAAACCACACACCCCCTGCATTGACACGTGGATTCTTGATCCCTGGACCACCAGGGAAGTCCCTGATTCTTGTTTTAGATGGAGCCTTCAGCTTTGAGATCTGGTTGACCAATCCCCTGTTGATTAGAATTGGTACCTAAGCAGAGAAGGGTGGAGCTTCTTGAAGACAGCAGACTCACAGCAGGAAGATGTGTCAGCCAAGCACCCAACTGTCCAGGGGAGATGATTGCTAAGGGCAGAGACGAGCAGCTCTGAAGATCTCAGAGTCCCGAGGGGAGGGGCAGTACTGTGTCAGAGCAGAGGACCACTTGGTGGGGGGGTGGGGGATGGTTAAGATGATGGTCCCAGAGGTCAGCAAAGTGAGGCCCTAAGGGCCACATCCAATCACTGCCTGTTTTTATAAATAAGATTTATTGGAAGCCACCATGCCTATTTGTTCACATGTCTGGCTGCTTTTACACTAAAACTCCAGGAGTGGTTCACTGTATGGCTCCAAAACCTAAAACATTTACCATTTGACCCTTTACAGAAAAAGGTTGCCAACCCCTGATGATTGAGCTACCAAGGAAGGGTTAAAATTCAGCCTTTTTCCCTGGCTGTCCAGTGGTTAAGACTCTGGACTTCTACTGCACGGGGTGTGAGTTTGATCCCTGATTAGGGAACTAGAATCCCACATGCCACGCAGCATTCCCTTCTCCCCCCTAAAATAAAAATAAGTTCAGCCTATGTGAGAACAAGACCAGGAGGAGTGGAGGAGTGAAGTCTCTTGGGGAAGAACTTCCAGACAGACTGGCTGATGGTGTTATTCCTCACATGTTGATTCTTTAATGAATGGAAAAGGTTTCAGATCGTCTGCATTTCATAGAATTGTAAAACATTAAGGCCAAGAAGGATGTTACCGGTGTCTCATCTGACTCTTGCCTATCCATATGGAGAAAGTGAGGCCTGGGAAGGCAAGGAGTCTTTGTTGGGTGCATATGGTGGTGGCAGCCCTCAGTGTCAAATCCAGACCAGAACACTTTGTTCTGATTTGCTGTTCAGTGGCATGTGTGTGTGCATGCACCCATGTGTGTTCTCACACACGTGCGCACACACACATACACACACACACACGCAAAATCCTCTAAGCGGTAACAGGGCAAAGAGGTGTGTTTGCCTCTGAAGAGCTGTTGCTTATTTTGTCTTTTTCTGTGTTGGTTGCCTTTGCATTAGGAGAAGGGGGCAAGGATTTCTGCTTTGCCCTATATAAGGAGGCCATTGTCCCAGCCAGACCCGTCCCATGGCAACAGGGCTAAAATGGAAACAGGGAGTTCTGTTTAAGGCAAGCTCCTGCGCAGCAGCTGCCTCCCGCCTGCTGCGGATGGAGCATTGTCTGCCCAGCACCTGCCCTTCCTGCTGTAACCCGATTGGAATGCGGACTCCAGGGGCGAGTGCTCCTGGAGCTGGTCCTTCGTGGGGGTCACTGCCTACCAAAGCATGGTGCCTGTGTCGGGGCTGGGTGGAGTTCACCAGAGGCAGCTTGATGCAGTCAGAGGGGCAGTCAGACTCTCCTGCTCAGAACCTCAGTTTCCTCCACTGGAAGATAGGAGAGCTAGAGCCAGGTCTGTCTAAGGGCCCCTTTCACTCTGCTAATTCTGGCACTTGTGCCTCCCTTGGTGAGGCTCTGAAACAAAAAGGGTTTTGTTCTTATTCTAGCATGGAGGTTAAATGTCACGGCTTAGGGAGTCAGCTTTCCTGGGTTCCCATCCCAGCTTAATGACTTAGCTGGGTATCTCCAAGGGAAATTAGCAAACCTCTCTGGGTCTCAAGTTTCCTCATCTGTGAAATGGAGCTATAAGGGAACATATCCCACAAGGCACCTGCACCTATTGTTTGGTTAAGCATAAGGAGAGCCGTTGGACTGATTGGTGGTCAGGCTCTTTTCCTGCTTGGGATTCTGTGGCCCTGATTTTGAGATCTCCAGCCTCTCAGGTAGGTCTCCTGCCTGCCCCAGTCTTGCCTGGGGAATTTCCTACGCAGACAACACTCCCAGTTTTGGAAACCTGATCTGGAGATTAGAGGCCTGGAAAAAGCAGTTGAGGAGAAAGGATCCATGGGGAGTTTCCAAGGTGCTGCAGGCAAATGTGAGTCCAGGTGTGGGTGCCACATCCCTGCCAGCCAGTTTTCGTGGGTAGAGAGGTCCAGCAGGGGAACAGCTCTGAGCAGGATGAGGTCACAGCATCATGAGTCCTGGGATGCCATCAGTTCAGCTCTGCACTTCTGCATCTTTCTGTAGAAGCATCCATCCCTGGTCTTCTCTTTGGGGATGACTTTTGGAGAAGATGGAGGAGTGGGAAGGGGTAATTTTTATTTTTATTTTTTTTAAGAGTATGATGAAGTGATAAAGAATCCGGCTTTGGGATCAGACAGGCCTCAACCAGCTGGGGAACCTCCTTGGGCCTCCTCAGTTTCCGCCTCTGTATAAGGGAAAGAATAGCAGCTGTAAGGACTGCGTGACATAGTGCCTGCCCAGAACTCAGCCCATTTCCCCTACACAGTAAAAAGCTCATTCAGTAAAATCTGAAGAGTGCTTACTGTGTGCTAACATAGTAGGAAGCAAGACAGACAGACTAGTCTTCAGCAATCAGGAGCTTCTATTTGACTGCAGTTAGACAGATAACAAACACATCAACAGAATGGACAAGTTTATTTCAGACAGTGACGTGGGTCACGAAGAAATGAGATGCAGCCCTGTGATGCAGAGTTTGCCAGGGTGTGGGGAGGAGTAACCACTTTATAGTGATGGTGAGGGAAAGCCTCTCGGAAGAGGTCACATTTGGTTTCAATGTCAGGAAGGAACCAGCCATGCAAAAGTAACTTATGCAAAGGCCCTGGGGCAGTGACTACTTTGCCCTCTGGTGTAAAGAATGCTGGGAGGCCTGGGGCATGGTGATCAAGGCAGTAAGTAGCCAGAGAGGATGCTGGCAGCCTAGGCAAAGGCATTCTAGGCCACAGATGTTTGGATTTATATGTACAATAGGAGAATCTTTGGAGAATTTTGAGTAGGAAGTGGGTGACATGATCTAGTTTACATTTTTTTTTTTTTTTTAGATTATTTGAGCTACTATGTGAGGGTGAACTTGGGGTGGGATGGACAAGGATGGAAATGGAGTCCTGCTGGGCAGCACTGTAAAAGCCTAGGTAGGAGGTGGTGAGGTTATGGGCTTGTGTGGTGACAGTAGAGATGGAGAGGGAGTGGACAGGACTGATGGATTGAATCTGGCAGTGAGGGAAAGAGGATCCTGGGTTTTCTTCTGAGCAGCTGGGTGAAGGGTTTGCCATTTATTGACACTGGGAAAACTGAAGAGAAACTGGCTTGGGTGCAAATAGAATTCCATTTGGACATAAGGTTGAGATGCCGATAAGCCACCCAAGTGGAGTTGTCAGAAGGTAAGATGTGAAAGGGCTGCTTTGCAGAGTGGTTGAGGATGTGCTAATGCATGGAAGGACGCCACTTGTTTTGAGCTGAGACAGCCTGAGTGCATATCTAGCTGGGGCTTAACCCTCTGCCAGTCCTAAGCTTCTGGATTAACTTTAAGAGCTTTCCTTAGTCACCTAACAGCTTTGCATGACCCACATCCCTCCCTGAGCCTCTGATGGGTGCAGGGCTGCTCAAACCCCTCCCCTAGAGGATCCTAATGGCATGCAGGTGGAACCAGCCCTGTCATGCCTGGGGGCAGAGTCTAGCATAGCTTGAACCAGCTACCCTGAAGAACATTCACAGGGTATGCCAGGCCCTGGGTAGAGTGCCTTACAACTGAGTTGCTTAACCCCAGGGGATAGAATTCAGAGGTCTGTGAACGTGGGTGGAAAAAAAAAAGGTCACATCTTTATTTTTGCCAACCTCCAAGTGAAATTTAGCATTTCCTCCCATTGTGAATGTAGGTGACAAACTGTAGAAGTATTATTGGTACTTTGACTTTGTCACCAATGGAAATCAGATAATTTTCATATCACATTACAGTTTTTTCGGATACCTAAAAATACTTATACTCATTGCTACTTTGAAATTACTGGTGATTATTACACTTGCTGCTGCTGCTAAGTCGAGTCAGTCCTGCCCGACTCTGTGCANCCATTGTGAATGTAGGTGACAAACTGTAGAAGTATTATTGGTACTTTGACTTTGTCACCAATGGAAATCAGATAATTTTCATATCACATTACAGTTTTTTCGGATACCTAAAAATACTTATACTCATTGCTACTTTGAAATTACTGGTGATTATTACACTTGCTGCTGCTGCTAAGTCGAGTCAGTCCTGCCCGACTCTGTGCAACTCCATAGACAGCAGCCCACCAGGCTCCCCCGCCCCTGGGATTCTCCAGGCAAGAACACTGGAGTGGGTTGCCATTTCCT
Organism: Neotragus pygmaeus; assembly: GCA_006410875.1. Taxonomy (NCBI): domain Eukaryota; kingdom Metazoa; phylum Chordata; class Mammalia; order Artiodactyla; family Bovidae; genus Neotragus; species Neotragus pygmaeus. The sequence continues at coordinate 876,583 of SJYV01018899.1, read as the reverse complement.
TCTCCAATGCATGAAAGTGAAAAGTGAAAGTGTGCTACATCTTATTTAGTATAGTAATAAGAAAGCCTGCTATATAACTGTAACATAAATTTAGTCTTTTTAATATTTTATAAATGTATTTTGATAGTGTTGATTTCCTAAATAATCCTGTTTTATTTTATGCATTTTAAAAATATTTCACTTATTTTATCTTATGCATTCATAAACATTCTGAGAAGTTTATAGCCTCTACTAGACTGTCAGTGAGATTCATGACTCAAAAAAGTTTAAAGACTCCTACTTTGCAAGCATAATTTTATCATTCCCAATTTAGAAGCTAAGTCTCAGAGAGGTTGAGATCAGGCCAGGGTCACACAGCTGATTGAGTGACTGAGCCCAAATTAATGCAGATCTATCTGATCCCACAGTTCTTAACAGTCACACCACAGCCTCCAATGTAGTTCTGTCAGCTAAACCTACAACCGATTTAAACAGAACCCACAGCACAAATACTGTTATTTTATCCAAAAAAAATTTATTATGGCTTTTACATCCTAGTCCCTAGCATACTCTTATTTTTTATAGTAGAAGAAAGTTTTTCTTACTAGTGAAATAGTTTAACTTTCTTTTATGCCAGGTCTTGGGAGGGAAATTCTAAGAAGAGGCGTCTTACCTAGCCTGTGCCTTTGGAGAACGTCTCAGCCCCCCACTGCGCCCCCAGTGAGTAGGCGATCAGAGACAGAGAGGCATGGCCTCGACTCAGTGCTTCTTAGGCTGCCTTGTAGGCCAGTAGCCCCGAGATAACGAGAAAGCTGAGGCCTCCAGTCACCCGGTGGCTATGGTCCCCTAGCTCCAGCCAGTGGAGCTCTGGTTCTGGCTTTTCCCCGGTGCAGCCTTGGTCTAGTTCCAGCATCACTTAACTTGGCTGTGTGAGCTCAAGCACATTACTTGCATTACTGGGGGACTCAGTTTCCTCATCTGTAAAATGGATTGGATGGTGTCTGCCTTTCTTTATTTGGTTGGGCAGGATCAATGAGATGGCTGTAGAGTACATGGCATAAAAGGGAGGCTCACCAAAGGCTGTGATGATCATGGGCCACAGGTTACCGAGTTCTCCTTGGTCCTCAGGCAAGGGTAGGTGCTGAGGGGGACGGGAACCCCCTTGCTGCACGGGAGGTGAAATGGGACCATCACCAAGTTCTCGCCAAGGCCAGGAGCCAAGCCTGACTGAAGGATCCAGTCTCAGCCACAGCCCAGAGCTTCCTGGGTGATTAGTCAGGGATGGGGAGTCGGGGCCAGACTCCCTGCCTCTCATCCCTGTCTCTGTACCTTCCTCTGAGCTCCACACCAGATTGGTGGCTTTATTTCATGCGCCTCTATATTTAATAAGCAGGGCTGTGATGAGGTTTGGTGACCTCAGGGCCCAAATGGACTGTCTGCTGGCATCAGCCATGCTTGAGTCATTTCCCAGGGATGCGCGCCGGGCAGGTTTCCAGGAGCTGAATTTACCCTCTGATTCTCTGCTTTCCTCTTCTCTCCTCCCCATCCCCCAGCTCCATTTTAGTTTCCAACTTCCTTGGCTTTAGGAGGTCATGGACCAAGTTAGAAAGCAACATAGTTGTTCGTTTGGCAGGCCTCTCTGCACCCTTGCCTCAGCAGAGGCTCAGGCTCAGGACAATGACCCAGGCTCCTGCCCAGCTGGGGACTCCCGTGGGTGTGTGCACGTTGAGGCTGCAGGCTCAGTGGCCTAACTGCCCTGAGAGATGCAGGCAGAATGTGGTAGGGATGCAGAGGAGAGACAAGTAGGGGCAATCAGGGCAGGCTCCATGGGGGAGGTGGTATGTGGATTGACCATTTATTTATTTATTATTTTATTTTTGGCTGCACTGGGTCTGTGTTGTTGCCCACACCCTTTCTCTAGCTGCGGTGAACAGCGGTGGCTTCTCTTGTTGCGGAGCATGTGCTCAGTGGTTGTGGCTCATGGGCTTAGTTGCTCCAAGACATGTGGAATCTTCCCAGACCAGGGATGGAACCTGTGTCCCCTGCATTGTCAGGTGGATTATTAATCACTGGACCACCAGGGAAGTCAGAATTGGCCTTTCAAGGGTGGGTTGGAGCCTGTATATCATCAATGAAAATAAAAAACCTTCAAAGAGTAAAGACGTAACATAGAAAGCAGATATTGTCTGACATCCCTTATACCCAATCAGCTCCTCATTCCTTATTCCTGAAACCCACCCCCCAACTCCTGGTGCTTTCTTTTGTGTCCTTCTGGCAATAATCTGGTCTTCCCTGGTGGCTCAGCTGGTAATCTATGAACCATCTGTCCGTCTTCCCACCCATGCCTCATTTAAAAAAATAAACATGGTCATATAGCGTTAACTTCCCCTTTTCTCTTAACAGCCCGGCTTGGCACCCTTCCCAGAGCAGCGCTCATGGGGGTTGGTGGCTCTGACTCCCGGCATGAAAACTCTGCTGGTCCTTGCAGGTGGCTGGAAGGGCATGGGCAAGATGAGAAACCCCACAGTGTGTATGAAAAGCTGTGGCAGGGGAATGAGGGAAGCAGTAATCTGGGTGGTTAGGAGCCCAGGCTGACCTTTGAATTTGGATGATCTGGGGATGAATCCCAGCTCCAGCACTTTCTAGCTGTGTGACCCTGGGCCAGTTTCTTTACCTCTCTGAGTTTCAGTTTCCCCATCTTCCCAATGGAGCTAATACAACCTACCTTTGCGATGTTTGGGGACTTTCACTTACAGCTCACAGAGACACCCAGTCAACAAGACTAGCTGCTTGTTTTTGCTGTCGTCAGGGTGGTGCGTCAGATGGGGCAGGGGGCAGCTGAGCCCTGACAGGTAGGGCCAGGTGCGTGGTGGGTGTTTCTGGAGCGATATTTGGAGAGAGGATCTGATCGATCTGAAACTTAAAATAGCCTGAAAGTGCAAGAACAACAATAAATAAATGGGTTCCGGATGCTTTTAAATCTTGGCATTTCCTGATCTCAGCTCAGCTGGTCCAGACAGCTTCATCAGCATTTACTGCCGAGGCCGGCAGTGCACGCCTCCCCTGGCCATAGCCCAACGCTGCTTTCAAGAAAATCAGATCTAGAAACGTTAGGATCTCTGGCACTGGTCCTGCAGGTCAAGGGTGGAGGCCGAGGACCAGGCGGACTTGGGGTCTGTCCCATGTGTGTATAGAGAATTAACTAAGGCCTAGGGAAAGATGTGAGGGGTAAGGTGGGACCTCTTAGGACTGGGGAGGGTGGTGAGATGGTTGCCAGAGAATGGAGTTGTTCATTTATTCTCTGTGTTTATTAAACACTTATTATGTGCCGGGTGCCAGGGATACATTGTGGTGGTGGTTTAGTCACTAAGTCGTGTCCAACTCTTTCAACCCTGTGGACCGTAGCCCATCAGGCTCCTCTGTCCGTGGGACTTCCCAGGCAAGAATAATGCAGTGGGTTGCCATTCCCTTCTCCAGGGGATCTTCCCACCCCGGGGAGCACACCCAGGTCTCTTGCAGGTGGATTCTTTACCAACTGAGCCCCCAGGGAAACACAAGGATACCTTGGTGAGCAATAATAACATGCCCATGCAAGTAAATGTTTAATTACCAACTGTGATAAGCTCTGAAGGCTCAGGACCTCCAGAAGGCCAGGCTCCTTCTGCAATCTGCATGGCTCAAGGAAAGCTTCCTCAGGAGGTAAAGAGTGGAGGGTACATACGAGATAACTAGACAGAGCATCTGTGTGTGGGATTATGTTCCAGGCAGAGGGAATAGCATGTGCAAAGTCTTATGGGAGAGAGGTCCTGGCAAGTGCTAGTGTTGGAGAGGTCAGTGGGGCTGAAAGTTGGGTGGTCGGTGGGTTAATGCCAGGAAATGATTTTGGACAGGGATAGAGAAGCCAGATCATGCAGAATGGTAAAGGCCTCTTGAAGAGTTCGAGTTCTTTATCTGGAGGAATTGGGAACAAGCAAGGTTTTAAACAGGATCCAGTACAGTCGGATCTGCGACTTGAAAGCACTTGGCTATGGCTGCCCCCTGCCCCGCAGCCTGAAGGGGGCTGGAGTAGAAGCGGGAAGCCATGGCTGCCACTAAGTTGTGAGTTGATAGTGGTTGGACTGGGTCAGTCTGAGCTGGAAGGGTTAGCACAGTGATGGGGTACAGAGGAAGTTCTGGAATCCCAAAGGGCTGCATCTGTTCCAGCAGTTGCTTCAGGTCTCCTGTGTAATAATCTCAGGAATGACCGTCATCTTTTTAGCGCTTACCGTGCACCTGACACGATGCAAGCCCTTCTCATTAAATCCTCACAAGATCCCTATGGCTATTATTACCACCCCCTGTTTTACTGAGGCCCAGAGAGTTTAAATCATTCAGCCAAAAATCACACAGCTCAGCCCCCTGTTGTCCAGCTCCTCTGGGCTGACCGACCCTTGGATCAGTGTCCTCCAGCCAAGTTTAACCCTTCTCAGGGCTCAGCCTGAGTCCCCCGGCTTCTTTCTGGTTGCTCCAGTGNAATCTCTATATTCTTTCACTATAAAAATATCAATGATCAATAACAAAGACATATTTCAAGAAAAGGTTCTATGAGAAATTCTTGAGAGTTTGGGGTTTAAACGTATATAAGACTCACCTGGAAAATTTCTTCAAGCATCCCAAGGTCCTCTTCTCCTTTACCAAAAATAAATGAATAACATTGTTGATATATGTACCTGGAAAAGAGCTATGCCTCATTCCATTGTTGTTTAGTCTCTCAGTTGTGTCCAACTCTTTGAGACTCTATGGACTATAGCGTGCCAGGCTTCCCTGTCCTTCAGTATGTCCCAAAGTTTACTGAAACTCACATCCATTTAGTTGATGTCGCCATCCAACATCCCATCCTGTTTCCTTTTCTCCTGCCTTCAATCTTTCCCAGCATTAGGGTCTTTTCCAATGAGGTGGCTCTTTGCATCAGCTGGCCTAAGTATTGAAGCTTCAAATCAACATCAGTCCTTCCAAAGACTATTCAGGGTTAATTTCCTTTAGAAATGACTGGGTTGATCTCCTTCCTGTCCAAGGGACTCTCAAGAGTCTTCTCCAGCACCACAGTTCAAAAGNTGCATCAGCTGGCCTAAGTATTGAAGCTTCAAATCAACATCAGTCCTTCCAAAGACTATTCAGGGTTAATTTCCTTTAGAAATGACTGGGTTGATCTCCTTCCTGTCCAAGGGACTCTCAAGAGTCTTCTCCAGCACCACAGTTCAAAAGTATCAATTCTGCACCAGCCTTTTTTATGTTCCAAATCTCACATCCATACATGACTACTGGAAAAACCATAGCATTGACTAGACAAACCTTTTTTGGCAAAGTACTGTCTCTGCTTTTTAGATTGATGCCAAGATTGGTCATAGCTTTTCTTCCAAGGAGCAAGTGACTTTTAATTTCATGCCTGCAATCTCAATCTGCAGTTATTTTGGAGCCCCCCAAATTAAAGTCTGTCACTGTTTCCATTGTTTCTGCATCTATTGGCCATGAAGTGATGGGACCAGATGCCATGATCTTAATTTTCTGAATGTTGAATTTTAAGCCAGCTTATTCACTGTCCTCTTCCACCCTCATTGAGAGTCTCTTTAGTTCCTTCTCACTTTCTGCCATGAGGGTAGTATCATCTGCATATCTGAGGTTACTGATATTTCTCCCAGGAATCTTGATTCCAGCTTGTGCTTCAATCCAGCTTGGCACTTTACATGATGTACTTTGCATATAAATTAAATAATCAGGGTAACAATATATAGCCTTGACATACTCTTTCCCCAATTTGGAACCAGTTGTTTGTTCTATCTCTGGTTCTAACTGTTGCTTCTTGTCCTGCATGCAGATTTCTCAGTAGGCAGATAAGTTGGTCTGGTATTCCGATGTCTTTAAGATTTTTCCACGTTTTTTTTTTGATCCACACAGTCAAAGGCTTTAGCATAGTCAATGAAACAGAAGTAGATGTTTTATTTTCTGGAATTTCCTTGCTTTTTCTCTGATCCAGTGGATGTTGTTAATTTGATCTCTCGTTTCTCTGCCTGTTCTTAATCCAGCTTGTATATCTGGAAGTTCTTGGTTTTCATACTGTAGAAGCCTGTCTTAAAGGGTTTTGAGCATTACCTTGCTAGCATGTGAAATGCGTGCAATTGTGCAGTAGTTTGAACATTATTTGGCATTGCCTTTCTTTTTGATTGGAATGAAAACTGGCCTTTTCCAGTCTTGTGGCCACTGCTGCATTTTCCCAAATTTATTGGCATATCCTGAGCCATTTTTCATGGTAGAAATATTCCCTATCATTCAAGTGTTTAGGGTCTGAAGAAAAAAATGTTGAGAGACTCTATCATACATTAAGCCTAAATGGCTGATTTATTTTTGCAAAGTTATCGTTAGTTCCAGGTGGCAGTTTAATAAACAGTAGTACTATGTTAAATAAAATTGAATGAATTTTGGAAAACTGTCAGTGCCAAAGAATATCTTGGAGCCCAGTAATTGGTCAAGTGCCTTCCTTGATAATATCAATGTTATCTTCACAAGATAAAGCATTCCCATAACAGTAAAAGTTACCTGTTAAAGTTAATAGCTGATAAATTGGGAGCCAACACAGTGCAGCCAACTGTGAGTGACTGAAGACAACTGCAATGTTTGCATTTTGTATTTCTCAAAAAGACTTGCTGGATGCCTACACATCTGACATGATTAGAACAATGTATTAAAAATTGCTATATATTAAGCCTAAGAGATGAGGTGGAAGTAGAACTAAGTTTTGTCTATTTTTGAAAAAGTTGTATTTTCTCACAGCTTGTCTCTATTTTTAAAATTTTTATAATCTTTTCGGACTGCATGGTAAATGGCATACTTGTTTTTTGTTCAAACTTTTTGTTTCCTTTTCACGGTCTGATTGACATTACTTTCCCATGTTCACTCAGGCATAGCATTGCAAGTGTAAACACAAAGTGGTACCTTGTCAAAATGGTGTTTTGTATTAAAGATTGTTGTTTTCTGGTACTTCAAAAACTTAACGAGAACCAGTGCTGAATGCTAAGTAAGAATTATTGTTAATGATTTAATGATATTTCATATAGCTCATAACACTAAGAACTTTACCTGAAACTTTACTCACAGAATTATCTTTGTTAAGTTTTTTTGTTTTTCCATATTTCTTTCTATGTCTCATTTTCCACATGCCCTTCTATTCACCTCCAAATGAAGTCACTTTCCCATCTGACCTGATTCATTCTTACCTGTCAGCTAAAATGTTTTATCACATGAGTCTTTTCCTGTAAGGATATAGCACCCATTATAATATGAGATCAAATTGCCAACATCCATTGGATCATAGAAAAAGCAAGATAATTCTAGAAAAACATCTATTTCTGCTTCAGTAACTATGCTAAAGCCTTTGATTGTGCGGAAAACAACAAACTGGAAAATTCTTAAAGAGCTGTGAATACTGATCACCTTACCTTCTTCCTGAGAAAACTGTATGCAGGTCACGAAACAACAGTTAAAATCGGACGTGGAAAAACGACTTCCAAATTGGGGAAGGAGAATGTCAAGGCTGTATATTGTCATCCCGCTTACTTAACTTATATGCAGTGTATTTCATGCAAAGTGCCAGGCTGGATAAAGCACAAACTGGGATCAAGATTCCCAGGAGAAATATCAATACCCTCAGATATACAGATGACACCACCCTCGTGGCAGAAAGTGAAGAGAAACTAAAGACCCTCTTGATGAAGGTGAAAGAGAAGAGTGAAAAAGCTGGCTTAAAATTAAAAAAACTAAAATCACGGCATCTGGTCCCATCACTTCATGGCCAATAGATGGGGGAACAATGGAATGAATGACAGGCTATATTTTCTTGGACTCCCAAATCACTGCAGACCATGACTCAGCCATGAAATGAAAAGACGCTTGCTCCTTGGAAGAAAAGCTGTTACAAACCTAGACATCATATTAAAAAACAGACATTTCTTTGCTGACAAAGGTCCATCTGGTCAAAGCTATGGTTTTTCCAATAGTCATGTATGGATGTGAGAGTTGGACTCTAAAGAAANACAAACCTAGACATCATATTAAAAAACAGACATTTCTTTGCTGACAAAGGTCCATCTGGTCAAAGCTATGGTTTTTCCAATAGTCATGTATGGATGTGAGAGTTGGACTCTAAAGAAAGCTGAATGCAGAAGAATTGATGCTTTTGAACTGTGGTGTTGAAGAAAACTCTTGAGAGTCCATTGGACAAGAAGGACCTCAAACCAGTCAATTCTAAAAGAAATCAGTCCTGAATATTCATTGGAAGGACTGATGTTGAAGCTGAAGCTCCAACACTTTGGCTACCTAAAGAGCCGACTCCTTAGAAAAGATTCATGATGCTGGGAAAGATTGAAGGCAGGAGGAGAAGGGCATGACAGAGGACAAGATAGTTGGATAGCATCACCAACTCAATGGTCATGAGTTTGAGCAAGCTCTGAGAGACGGTGAAGGACAGGGAAGCCTGGCATATTATGGTCTATGAGGTCACAAAGAGTCAAACACAACTGAGCAACTGAACAACAAACTAATACCGGAAATTAAAACCGAGGACTATGTCAACAATAGGCTCTGAGTGAAGTATTCACACTCTGTACTTCACAACAGGTTGAATAAAGATTTGCTTTGTCAACCTATATCCCTTGATTTTTCACATTGAAAAAAAGTGAAAGTGTTAGTCACTCAGTAGTGTCCAAATCGTTGTGACCCATGGANAGCTGGTAATCTATGAACCATCTGTCCGTCTTCCCACCCATGCCTCATTTAAAAAAATAAACATGGTCATATAGCGTTAACTTCCCCTTTTCTCTTAACAGCCCGGCTTGGCACCCTTCCCAGAGCAGCGCTCATGGGGGTTGGTGGCTCTGACTCCCGGCATGAAAACTCTGCTGGTCCTTGCAGGTGGCTGGAAGGGCATGGGCAAGATGAGAAACCCCACAGTGTGTATGAAAAGCTGTGGCAGGGGAATGAGGGAAGCAGTAATCTGGGTGGTTAGGAGCCCAGGCTGACCTTTGAATTTGGATGATCTGGGGATGAATCCCAGCTCCAGCACTTTCTAGCTGTGTGACCCTGGGCCAGTTTCTTTACCTCTCTGAGTTTCAGTTTCCCCATCTTCCCAATGGAGCTAATACAACCTACCTTTGCGATGTTTGGGGACTTTCACTTACAGCTCACAGAGACACCCAGTCAACAAGACTAGCTGCTTGTTTTTGCTGTCGTCAGGGTGGTGCGTCAGATGGGGCAGGGGGCAGCTGAGCCCTGACAGGTAGGGCCAGGTGCGTGGTGGGTGTTTCTGGAGCGATATTTGGAGAGAGGATCTGATCGATCTGAAACTTAAAATAGCCTGAAAGTGCAAGAACAACAATAAATAAATGGGTTCCGGATGCTTTTAAATCTTGGCATTTCCTGATCTCAGCTCAGCTGGTCCAGACAGCTTCATCAGCATTTACTGCCGAGGCCGGCAGTGCACGCCTCCCCTGGCCATAGCCCAACGCTGCTTTCAAGAAAATCAGATCTAGAAACGTTAGGATCTCTGGCACTGGTCCTGCAGGTCAAGGGTGGAGGCCGAGGACCAGGCAGACTTGGGGTCTGTCCCATGTGTGTATAGAGAATTAACTAAGGCCTAGGGAAAGATGTGAGGGGTAAGGTGGGACCTCTTAGGACTGGGGAGGGTGGTGAGATGGTTGCCAGAGAATGGAGTTGTTCATTTATTCTCTGTGTTTATTAAACACTTATTATGTGCCGGGTGCCAGGGATACATTGTGGTGGTGGTTTAGTCACTAAGTCGTGTCCAACTCTTTCAACCCTGTGGACCGTAGCCCATCAGGCTCCTCTGTCCGTGGGACTTCCCAGGCAAGAATAATGCAGTGGGTTGCCATTCCCTTCTCCAGGGGATCTTCCCACCCCGGGGAGCACACCCAGGTCTCTTGCAGGTGGATTCTTTACCAACTGAGCCCCCAGGGAAACACAAGGATACCTTGGTGAGCAATAATAACATGCCCATGCAAGTAAATGTTTAATTACCAACTGTGATAAGCTCTGAAGGCTCAGGACCTCCAGAAGGCCAGGCTCCTTCTGCAATCTGCATGGCTCAAGGAAAGCTTCCTCAGGAGGTAAAGAGTGGAGGGTACATACGAGATAACTAGACAGAGCATCTGTGTGTGGGATTATGTTCCAGGCAGAGGGAATAGCATGTGCAAAGTCTTATGGGAGAGAGGTCCTGGCAAGTGCTAGTGTTGGAGAGGTCAGTGGGGCTGAAAGTTGGGTGGTCGGTGGGTTAATGCCAGGAAATGATTTTGGACAGGGATAGAGAAGCCAGATCATGCAGAATGGTAAAGGCCTCTTGAAGAGTTCGAGTTCTTTATCTGGAGGAATTGGGAACAAGCAAGGTTTTAAACAGGATCCAGTACAGTCGGATCTGCGACTTGAAAGCACTTGGCTATGGCTGCCCCCTGCCCCGCAGCCTGAAGGGGGCTGGAGTAGAAGCGGGAAGCCATGGCTGCCACTAAGTTGTGAGTTGATAGTGGTTGGACTGGGTCAGTCTGAGCTGGAAGGGTTAGCACAGTGATGGGGTACAGAGGAAGTTCTGGAATCCCAAAGGGCTGCATCTGTTCCAGCAGTTGCTTCAGGTCTCCTGTGTAATAATCTCAGGAATGACCGTCATCTTTTTAGCGCTTACCGTGCACCTGACACGATGCAAGCCCTTCTCATTAAATCCTCACAAGATCCCTATGGCTATTATTACCACCCCCTGTTTTACTGAGGCCCAGAGAGTTTAAATCATTCAGCCAAAAATCACACAGCTCAGCCCCCTGTTGTCCAGCTCCTCTGGGCTGACCGACCCTTGGATCAGTGTCCTCCAGCCAAGTTTAACCCTTCTCAGGGCTCAGCCTGAGTCCCCCGGCTTCTTTCTGGTTGCTCCAGTGACCCTTGGCATTGTGCCCACCCTGGCTACAAGAACTGGTTCAGAGCTGGGCTGGAGGGGCCGTGTGTGACCTGAGAGGACACAGCTCCATGGCCCTTGCCCCTCCATCCTCAGCCTTTTATCCTTTGACGTGAGCTGAAATGGCTGTGTCTCTGGGTTTCACATGTCGCCTTCCTCTTGGGGATTCAGATGGTCTCTGCTGCTTGTTTTTATTTTGCTTCTTCATTTCCTCTGCCCTCCTCCTTTCTCCCTTTGCTCCCACCCTGTCCCCATCTGTTGCTGCCCCACAGGGGTCTTTTCCTCGCCTCCCAGATGTTGCAGGCAGGACTTGGAATGGAAGCAGAGGCTTTCTTCCTTCCAGCCTTTCAGGAAGGAAAGGAACTAGCAGTGTGTGCAGCTGTTACCTGCTGGGCACTGGGCTAGACTGTTGGCATGCGTGATCTAACATAACGCTTGGAGCAGTCCCCTGAGGTGTACACATAGTTATCTCTACTCCACAGATGCAGACGCTGGGGCTCGGCGGATTTAGGTGCTGAACTGAAGGTCACATGTTACAATTGGTCTTCCGATTTAAAATTTTTTTGTTTCCCACACTTTAATGTGCCTGTGAATCAACCTAGGGATCTTATTAAAATGCAGGTTTTGATTCAGGAGGTGTTAGGCTTCAGCATGAGATTCTGCAGAACTGAACAACCTCCAGGCCTGGGCAGTGCTGCTGGTCCGTGACCACCCTTTGAGTGGCAGAGTGAGGAGCTAGCAGATCTTCCACATGCCCTCTCACAGCGCCACTGCAGACAAACCCCATGTGATGCCTCCTGCAGTGGCCATCACCTCCATCTCCTCCACCTCTCCCCCTTGTTGGGAATTGCCAGTGGGGCAGCTAAGGCTTTCCTACTGTGCCCAGGACATCATAGGCTGACCCTGCATGTCCCAAAGCCCAGTTGACTGACCGTGGTCTCCAAGCCTAACCAGTTTTGGAAGACAGGGAAACTGAGGCTCAGCGAAGTGGAGGGACTTGACCAAGGTCCCATGCCCCTCGAGCAGAGAGTTCAAGATTGCTGCTCCCAATCAGTGATATTTTTGCTTCAGCTGAGTCAGAGGTCTGGAAATTCTAGTCCTGTTCCTCTCTTTAACTTGCTCTGTGACTTTAGGCAAGTTACTTCCCTTCTCTGAACCTCAGCTTCCCCATCAGAAAAAATGGCTTACCCTCTGCCCTATTGTAAGGGTCAGATGGGAGAATGTCTAGTTTACAGGCGTAAAGGATTTTTATGAGCCCCGAGACCCCTAATCCTGGCAAGGTGGGAGGAGCCCGGTGGGTCAGAGAAGTGGGCTCCCAAGGCAGGAACTTCACTCCCTGAAAGACCTCACTGTTCTGTGTTGGAGAATCCCCCCTTCCAGCCTGTTTCCCTGCAGGCTGGGTGGTAGCCAGGCATTGTCAGATGGTGCCCCTTTCCTAGCTCTGGTGCCTGTTATTCCACCGTGAGGGCCCCGGCTCTGGTTGGGAAACAAGTGGTGGTATTACCCTGTGGACCATCCCCTTGTTACTTAAGAAGAAGGGAATGGAAAAGTATGATTTAGTTGACAAAAATTCACTTTGCACACCTGGTGAACACACTTCCACATGAGACAGGTTCACCTATGGCTGGAGAGAGCCAGTGCCTTGGGCCTGGGGGACGTGAGTAAGTGGGCCGTCGCTGACCACGTGACCAGGGAGGGCCTGCTGGGGCCAGAGAATCTGTTTCCCACCAGCTTTATCTGGGAGCCATGGGTCTGGGTTTCTCATCATCTGACCTCTGTGAAATGTATTTCCTTAAGGGAATAAATAGATGGAGAAGGACACCCCCTACCCCCCTCACCACCAGGAAAGGAGGGTGCATGAGAGGGAGGCCTTACAGGACTCACAGCATCGTGAGGCAGAGCTGCCTGAACTGACCTGGGAAACTGGAGCTCTGCTCCCCAGGCCCACCTCCACCCATCCCACAAAGATCTAGTGAGCACTTACTCTGTGCCTGACACTGTCCCAGGTACCGGGATTCAACAGAGGACAAGCCTGGACCTCTGCCCTCCTGCGGCTGGTATTCTGGAGGGGACAGTCCCTGGGGTTTATGCTGTGCATGACACATGGGTACATGATCCATAGTGGGTTAGGGGCTGGGGAAGGCCTCTCACTGAGACCCAATGCTGGGTTAGTAACCTGGGACCAGGCAGGACAGATGTGTCATAGGTGGAGAGCCCAAGCTGAGAGTTTCACTCCAGGAGGAGAAGGCCACTGTGTCCGCAGCATGGGAAGGGCGAGACGGCCCAGGAATTGGTGCGAGAGGAGGCAGGCCCAGGCCGCGCCAGGCCTCATAGGCTGGTGAGGACTTTGGGTTTTTGTCAAGGATGGTGACAAGTTGGGGAAGACTCATACAAATAATGCAGGAGGGTGAGCAAAGGCCCCTAGTCTCAGCTGTGCCTCCAGCTCCCTGGGGACAGTGGGCGAGCCCCAGCTTTAGCGGTATCTTCTGTGGTCTACACAGCACCTTCTTACCTGGGCTTCCTGAGCCCATAAAGACTCTCCAACATTTACATTCTGCTTTGCAAAGTCATGTTACCTCCCTGAGTCTTAGCTTCTTCATCTGTACCACGTGGAAATACCCACTTTGGGGGTGGTAGATACCACCTGCTTGGAAAGTGGCTTCTTAGTCTGAAATTTCAAATGAACCCAGTAAAGCTTTTAAATTGCCGACAAAACAGCATCTGTGAATAATAGGTATGAGTGTGTGGGTATGGGGAGGTATAAAATTCATGTGCAAAACATAATGTCGTATTTCTAACATGGAAGAAAGAAACAGAAATTTGGCTTCCTGTGTATTTGGTTTTTGGCAAGCTCATAATGTTGAATTCACTCAGGTTAAATAGGAGTATGATGCGTTGCCACTGTGTAGTTTTTAGTTAATAAAAATGGAAAACCTAATTAATTAGCTCCCTCATCATCCCTCCCACTTCCAAGCCCAGGGCGCTGGCGGGCTGTGGGGGTGGAGAGCATGCAGTGGCTTCCCCAGGGAGCCCAGCGTGGGAACCACAGGACCAGATGGGCTGTGAGGCCCTTCCCGGCTCCCACGCTGTGCAGCAGCCCCAGCAGGGGCAGTTGTAGGCTGCCCGTTGCTGAGTCATCTCTCCCTCCGCGGGCTGTGTGTATTGGCTGACAAGCCGAGGCTGCTGTGTTGGTGGCTGAGCCCTGGCCTGGGTTCTTGGGAAGTTGACTTCACCCCCTGCTGGTTGGGCTGGGGGATCCTCAGCTATTCTCTGCTCCTCCAACTCACCCCACGGTCTCCTCTCTGCTTGAACCTCCGGGAGCCAACCACCTTGGGGCTGCCCTCCCAGAGTGGGAGTGATGCTCCCTGGCACGACAGCATGGCCACAGTCAGCCCTGGGCAGCGTGGGGGCTGGAGATGTGAGCCGGCACCTTGCTGGCCCGAAGGGCGTGACATTTCCTCAAATGCCACGAAGGGGCTGCCTGACCTTCACTTTCATGCCAGACCCCTCTTTCTGCCTCTTTCTGGGTTATTTATAACAGTGTGAACAGGCAGAAGGGCTTCTCAGCCGAGCTCTGGCCCAGCTCCCCCCGGGTCTCCTGCCAGCCTCGGCAAGGAACACGTAGATAGAAGCAAAGAACGTGGACACCGTAGGACCCCAGAGAACCCCTCCAGAAGGAGTGGGCCAGGCACTTTATTTTAGGTCTCTGGGACTTTTAGCACTAATTTTAATTTTATTGTGGTAAAATATGCGTAAGATAATATTGGCCATTTTAAAGTGTACAGTTCAGTGGCATTAAGTACATTCACGATTTTGTACAGACAGCACCGCTATCCATTTCCAGGCATTTCTTCATCCTTCTCATACCTGAGAATAGCTGACACATGCCGGTCCCTCCTCCCCTGCTCTTGAGCATATTCTGATGTTGAGGGAACCCCAGAAAATGTGATGGTGAAGGACAGCGATCCTGCAGTGTGATCAGGGAGTTGAGGGGTTGTCCGTTTCAGCTGCAAGAAGTGGGTGCTTTCCCAGGGCTCACTGTAGCCCTCTGCCTTCCTTTGCATCCAGTAAAGGAATCAGAATGGGAGAGGAGGTCCTGCTTGCTGGGAGAACCATGAATCTGCTCTAATCTCTTTTCTTAAGCAAAACGTATTCATTTAGCAAACTTCACTCCTTTCTTTATGAAACAGGCAAGTTTGTTGCAACTCACCTCAAAGCTGAATGCTGCTCACCATTGTCATGGGCCATTTACGACCTTTGATAAAAATGTAATAACATTTCCTCTCTTATAGATAGCACTTTAGAGTCCCAAATGCCTCACTGGACTGGACTGGAACACCCTAGGGTTGTGGGCTCCATTGTAGAGATGTGGAAACCGAGGCCCCAGACTGAAGGGATCTAGGACAGGATCTGATCTCATTTCAGTCACCAGATTATACAGAACTCATTCTGTATACAGAATATACAGTAACTCATTCTCGCTCCAGTACGCTTGCCTGGAAAATCCCATGGACGGCGCAGCCTGGTAGGCTGCAGTCCATGGGGTTGCGAAGAGTCAGACACGACTGAGCGACTTCACTTTCACTTTTCACTTTCATGCATTGGAGAAGGAAATGGCAACCACTCCAGTGTTCTTGCCTGGAGAATCCCAGGGATGGGGGAGCCTGGTGGGCTGCCGTCTATGGGGTCGCACAGGGTCGGACACGACTGAAGCGACTTAGCAGCAGCAGCATCAGCAGCACAGTGAGGCAAAGGAGTCATGTGGCTCAGGCACAAAAGTTGAGATGACAGAAAGTTCAGTAATCAAGATAAGTTATATTTTAATGCAACACTTTAAATATGTTGCAATAGTTAATGTGTTAGTTAATTTGTTAATAGTCAATGCCAAAATATCCATTTTGAATATAATAATACCACATCTTTAAAGGTAGGAAGACTGCCATGCAGAGCCAAATAATCTGAAGCAAAAGGAAAAGTCAGTACTACTGACCTTGTCTTTATTTAGAGTCTTGATATTTTGCTCATCCTGGATTGGGGGCGGGCATTAATTTTAATTGTTTTCACAATATTAAATTAAATATGATCTGTCTCGATTGCTGGATGTTTCATGCCCGAGGTTGGTACCTCCCGCACCTCAGGCTAATCCCAGCCCTGATTCCACCTTCCAGTGTCTGTGCCCTCCTATGACAGAGGACCCCCCCACCCCCCTGCCTCCCAGGTCCCCAGGCCTCAAGTCCTCGTATGCCAGGGCCTTGTAGCCACCGCCGAGGGTGGCATTTGATCCTTGCCATCTATTTTTGTGCCTGCCCTTCGGTGACTGATAACATGTTGCTCTGGGCAGAGCTGGTGTGTTGAAATGGTGAGTGTCAATGTCAGGTGGCTTATGTGATCGTGTATCTTCATTCTTGACCTCTCAAAGGGGCCTGGAGCCAGGGAAGAAAAGGAGCTCCTGGCGCTTTTGCCCTCACCAAGTAGGACAAAAATCATTATCGACTAAATGAGGCTGCTGGGCAGTTAGGCCTCGTCTCGAGACTTAATGGGAAAAATGTCCAGGTTACATTCTCTTGCTCTTGTGCACCACCCTTTACAATTTCCAGGGCGCTTCCACGTGTCTGTCACTTTGTTTATTGAGCAGCCACTACATTCTATGCATTCTGCTAGGTGCTGGGGAAACAGCGGGGAACAAGCTTCTGCTCGGATGGAACTCCTAGCTGGGGGAGGTGACATATACAAGTAGCTACATGAAAAATGGGGGAGAATTCTAGAGAGGGGTGCTGCTGGTGGTTACACAACAGTGTGAATATACTTAATGCCACCCCATTGCCCAGTTAAAAATGGTTAAAATGTAAAGTTTTATATTATGTATATTTTACTACAATTAAAAAAAAGTACCAGCAAAGGTGGTGGGGGGACATCAGAGAGAGAAAAGTGCTAATTGAGGAACTTGGAGCAGGTGATGGGAGAGAGGTTGGCAGCCACTTCAGAATACAGTGGTCAGCAAGGCTCATCTCAGAGGGACACTTAATCTGGGCTGGGGCTGATAAGAAAGGACCAGCTGTGTGCAGATGAAAGCAAGAGAAGGCTTCCCAGGCCGAAGGAGCTGCTGGCACAGAGGCCCCAGGGTGGAAACTCAAGGCACACAACCGTTCTGTGTTGCAGGCCGGTCCCTGGAGATGGAAAGAGGCTAGGGGACGCCCTGCAGCTAGCAGATGATCAACCAGGGCCTGCTCCGCTTCAAGCAGTCTTAACGACAGGTGGATACCTGCACGCACTTTGCAGTTTACAAAGCGCTTTTCCTGCTGCTCTCCTTTGAGTTCAAGAGGCCCTTGAATTCAAGTGCAGAAAATTGATAGCAATTGTAAGGGAACACAGTGTGTGAATGGCACTGCCCTGGAACAGCCTCACTCACTAATCCGCTCGTGTCACAGAGCACACTTTACGCTTTACAAATAAACAAAACACCACCTTTCCAAGCCAGGGGCAGCCTGTGCCGGCTGGCAGGTGCCAGAATGGGTGGTGGGGCACTGATGGCATCCCCTAAGGCCTCGGTGCCAGCCACCTGCCAGGACATCCAGGAGCTGCTCCACCCCAGGTCACCTCGCTCAGGCACAGCTCTCAGAGATCTTAGGGATCTCAGTTGGCAAAGGGGCTGCTGGAAGGCAACAGGGAGGAAGAAAGGCTATGACGAAGATAACACCCATCCCAGGAGACTTTCTGCCTCAGCGTCCCTGTCTGCAAAATAAGAGTCTTCTGTCTTTGGAATTGTTTCCCTAGGCTCCGCTAGTGCCTAAAGCCCCAGATCTGGGAACTCATTGTAGGGATTAATTTTCTGTGCTATGGAGGCTGCAATCCATGTATAATAGTCGCCTTATCTGATAAAGAGTGGGAACTACAGCTGGGGGTTGGAGGGGTAGGTGGAGGGCCAGAGACGGGAATTCCTCAGACAAAGTCAGTGGAAGCACAAAACCATAAAACCTACCGTGGTTGTTTAATGAAGCCATATGGCATGCGCATTCATTATTGCCAGTCTTTGCTCTGGGCCTGCTGGTGCTGCTGGCGCTGAAGTCCCAAGCTCTCTCCTGCCTAGTCCACACTCACACTGCCAGGGCTCCTGTTTCCAGACTGGGGATGCACTCAACTGGATTAAGGATTTAGACTACCGTCAAGCAATCTATTGCAGAGTTCTTCAGATCCTTGCCAATGTCTTCCTAATCTTCTACTGTTAATTCACCCACACGTAATTTGACAGCAGGGTTTTTGTGTGTAAAAACAGCTCAACTTTATTGACTCCTTCCATAGCCTTCAACTTAGTTTCCATTGCAGTCTATTCTCTTGTCCTTATATTTTCTCTTGATGAACCATTTCATTAAAGTTTGTAATTATCAGAATTCTTTGGTGGTCCGGTGATTAGGACTGCAAATTTCCACTGCTGTGGGCCTGAGTTTGACTCCCCCATTTGGGGAATTGCAAGCCGTGCAGTGTGGCCAAATAAACAAATATTTTAAAAAAATAATAATAAAATTTGTAATGACTGGAATCCCCTGGTGGTCCAGTGGTTAGGACTCTGCACTTTCACTGCAGAAGGCACAGGTTTGATCCCTGGTCTGGGAACTAGGATCCCGCATGGCCCATGGCACAGCGAAAACAAAAAAGTCTGTAATTATAGTTGTGTTTGGGAGAAAACACAACCGACATTGAACAAACAACCCAGCCACTGGAGGCAGGTGTGTAGATGACCTGTCTCTGAGACACTGGGCCATCGTAGGCCTTAGTAATATGTGTTGTTACAGGAGGGGATGAAGAATGTGGATTAACCTGGACTGTTGCTTAGGGAAGCGTCTGTTGTACCAGAGGCCTGACAAGGCCTGATTAGGATTAGGTTTGATGGCAAGTAACAGAAAACTGCCCAAAATGATGAAAACTTTGAGGAGCTCCAAGCTGACTGCTCCCTCCTCATGTCCTAAGGTGACTGACCCAGGGCCGACTGGCGCTTCGAAATATCAGGGACCCTACCTCCTCCATCCTATTCACCTGTCTACCAATCAGAGCTGCTTTCTCAAGGTCACTGGTAACTAACTTGTCATCCTCTCTGGTTGTCTGGGTCTGGCCTGGCCTTGTAGCCCAGTTCTGGACCTTTTTGCTCCCTGGGTTGGAGGACCCACTCCCACCAGATCTGGTGGCCTTCCATCAAATCACCTTACACTAAGCCCTGAATGGGCAGCTGTGTGGCTGGGGATTGGGACCTGGTTGAAAAGGGCTGAACATCACTGAGTTTGCGCTTGGTACGCCTGGGACTGACGCTTTTGCGTGGTAAGGGCCTCCATGATGTTTTGAGACACTTAGCCTTGAGTGTCTAGGTAAAAGATCCTTTCAATGGTCTGATTTATCTTTAAGCTCAGAATATTTTTTTTCTTTTAGGCTGGCTCAGAGCTCCTGCATTTTCTACTTATTCTTCCTGGAGCTTAATTTTTTGTCTATGACTCCTGAGTCTTATTTCAGAGGAGGCTGGTAGTATTTCTTTGTGATCTAAAAATCAATTACTTTTCCTACTATTCTCCTAGAAGCATCTTTAGGAGTTTTGTACTAATTTGGAAGACAGTGGGAAGATTAGATTTTTTTTTCTTTTGGTTGTAAGAGAGATGAATCAATTATAACTTTTTCACTGATAGATGATAAACTCCAGCTGGCACCTAATCTGAAGAGGGAACTTATTCACTCACATATTTGTGAAAAACAGGGACTAGACTGGCTTCAGGCACAGCTGGATCCAAGTGTTTACATTGTTTTCTCAGGAATACATCTCTCTTTGCTTCTTGACTCTGCATTCCTTGTGCTGGCTTCACTCTCAGGCAGAAGCAAAATGTCTCTCACTGTCTCCAGAATTACATTCAAGCAGCTGGGCACCCTTGTCCAAATGCTCCAGCACATTCCTGGTGGTCACCCTGAACCACTGCTGTGAACCAGCTGCCATCATCACTGGATGACACCCTTTAAATTGGCCAGACTATACTCACCTGGACTGACTGGGCTGGGAGGAGGGATTATGTCCCCAAGGAAGATCAGTGGGCTGCCACATTAGGAAGGGGAATGGGTGGGAGGCCAGCCAAATAGCAGAGATGGAAGGAGAAAAAGGAAAACATCTTTAAAGTGAAATGACTCTGTGGGGACTTCAGGCATACTTACTTCCCTCCCTTCCTAGAAGGCAAATAGAGGCGCAGGCTCTTAGGTCTAGACCAGGCTGGGTCTAATGGGTTAGCGGTGGCCATGAAGGCTCCTCGTTGCAAATGCTTGGGGCTCATTGGGAAGTAGAGCCGTGTTGGATTAGTGGTGTCTGCCATGATTAGGGAGGCAGGAAAGGTGAGCCCAGTGCTAGATACCTGCACCCCTAATAGATCTCATGCCCAATCATTTAAAAGGGAACACTTGCCTGAGACCATCAAATACAACTTTGTCAGTGAAGGAGGCTCCAAGCGGGCAGTAGGGCAGTGCTTAAGGCATACAGGATGGCGGTCAAGAAGTGTGTGAGGCCCAGAGAGAGCCAGTGTGGTCTGTCTGTTAGGGCAAGACCATCCTCCAAGGGAAACCACGAGTCATGGTAACGCTGGAGTGGGGGCTGGTGCAGGCTGAAGGAACATAGGGTTGAGGGCGTCAGCAGGTTTAGGACTGAGGGAAGGGGTCAGGAGACAAGTTCTTGAAGCACTGACCCTCTGAGAGGCCCTGCTCTCCCCATCAGTGCAGTGGGAACGTTGACCACTGCCTACCTTCCTGCCTCTTGGGAAGGTATCGATGAGGTTATAGCTGTGAATGTCACTTGAATGTCAACTGTAAGTGCTATATCCGTGACCACCTGTCACTGGGTATCTGACACATGGCAGAGCTGAGTCTGACCTGTGTTGTTTTATCTTTGTAAGGACATTGTGAAGTAGGATTCTTTTATTATCCCCATATTGTTGATAGAAACTGAGGCTACAAAATTTAGCTCCTGACCTCAAAGGATGGGTGTTATAACCAAGCCAGGCTTAGCCCTTTGTCCTTCTTGTCTGGGCCTCTTTCCATGTTAATACAGACCTTCCTTGTACCTTTGTTTCCCCCTCCATAAATTTCGTTTATTTATTCTGCCTTCATCTCAAAGTCTGTGTGGATCACAGAAACTAGATAAGTACAAAATTGTATCAACCACTTGAGCACGATGGGTCCATAGGGTCTGTGTGTTTGATATTCTCTTTTCCAGAGGGGGCAGTGAGAACCCAGGAGAGGAGGCGGCCCACTGGAGGATGCATAGTGACTGCGGGCAGGCCCAGCACCCAGATTCTGTCAGGGCAGCAGCCCCTCCCCCCTCCCGCTTCCTTCCACCTGGTATAACTCTGAGAATGTGCTCTGGGGCCAGGCGTGCTAAGCTAGGCAATTTGCTGACTAAAGTCTGGAAAGTGGAGCCACCAATTTTTCCTGCAG
Source organism: Neotragus pygmaeus (assembly GCA_006410875.1). Lineage (NCBI taxonomy): Eukaryota > Metazoa > Chordata > Mammalia > Artiodactyla > Bovidae > Neotragus > Neotragus pygmaeus. The sequence continues at coordinate 855,168 of SJYV01018899.1, read as the reverse complement.
AAGCATTCTTTCTTAAACAGGGAATCGATTTCCGACAAGATGCACAAGCTTCCAATGAAGGCACTTATGTGAACCTGGACGAAGCACCATTAATCCATTGCCAGGGGTGTTTATCTCCCAGACAGCCACAGCCTGCTTAGATATGGGGTGTGATGTTGCTGGAGGAATGGGTGCAGATGATGCAGAGGTGTTCCTGCCGCAGTGGTGTAGGCGGACTTGCGGTGGGGACCACAGGGGACTGTGTGCCTGGGGCCAGCGCACAACGCAGCACGTGCTGCCCCAGGCCTGTCCCTGCTCAGCTGCAAACTCACCCTGTGACTTGGGTCTTTCTCAGACTTTTCCCAAAGCTCTGTCTCCCCATCCATAAATGGGAATGCGTGCATGTGTGCTTAGCTGCTAAGTCGTGTCCGACTCTTTGCAACCCTAAGGACTGTAGCCTGCCAGACTCCTCTGTCCACGGGATTCTCCAGGCAAGAGTACTGGAGTGGATTGCCATTTCCTCCTCCAGGGGATCTTCCCGAGCCAGGGATCGAACCTGCGTCTCCTGCATTGGTAGGAGGATTCTTTAGCACTCTGCCGCCAGGAAAGCCCATAAATTGGAGGAAATGGTTTTAAAAGTTCCTTCTCACCCTCAGAAGCAGGATGTCAGAGCATGCCACAGGCTGTGTAGGGAGCCAGGAGACCCAGGGTTGGAATCTCAGCTTTACGTTTCTGGGACCCTGGGTACTAAGGGTTGAACTGCATCTTCCATTCGAAGATATGTTGGCCTCCTAATCCCCATTACCTCAAAATGTGACCTTATCTGGAGATAGGGTCTCTAGTACAGAGGTCTTCGAGTTAAAATGAGGTCATCAGGGGGGTCCCAATCTAGGGAAATTTGGACACAGAGCCTGGCACGTGTAGGAGGAAGATGATGGGAAGAGAGACACAGGGAGAAGACGCCATCCGCCCGCTGACAAGAGAGGCCTCGGAAGGTACCACCCGGGCCAGCATGTTGATCTCAGGCTTCCGCCTCCAGAACACGAAGGCAAAATATTTCTGTTGTTTGAGCCACGCAGTTTGTGGTGCTCTCTTACGGCAGCCCTAGCAGACCAATATAGGTGACGGGATCTCTGCGTTTCCTGGTTAGTGGTAACAAGGGGTCAGTGACACCTGCCCTGCAGTGTCGTTAGAGGAATCCAGGGAGAGAACGCAGATGAAGCACTTGGCCTGACCCACGGTGTATAGAAAGCGCTCGGCCATAGTGGCCTAGCCTGTGCTCTGACGCCCCTGCCCCCACCGTTCTGTGAGTGGGGCCTACAGGAGCTGGCCGCTTCAGAGGCCCTGTAGGTCACCTGAGGCACCCTCCAAAAGCCTCTCTAAATATGGAGAGGGCCAGAGAAATCACTATTATGCAACGCTTAATGGTTTTTAGCCAGAGAGTGGCCTCAGCCCTAATCGACAAGGCCGCGAAGCTGAGATTTCTTTATTTTATGTCCTAGGTACACTTTGAGTGTGTCGAGCTGCTCTGTAAATCAATAAGTGCAGTGATCATGGCCACCTGATGGTATTTTGTAAAGGCAGTGGCATGGCTTTCATAGGAAGGATACTCATTGGATGGCCCTGAGCCAATCCATTATCCTCCTGAGACCTCAGTTTCCATATGTGCCAAGTGAAGGCGAGTCAGAAGTTCTTAGTTATGTCTACGAATGGGTAAGAGGTTCAGAGGTTCAGTCTGAATGCCTTGCACACACATGCATCGTGCACACATACCATATCTGGCTCTGGAAGGGTTCCCCTGAATTCTCCACAAAGACCTGCATGGACAACCTCTTGGGGCAGCTGGTTCCTTGCTGATCTGGAATTCTGGAACTCTGATTTAAAAGTTGTTTATAAGATTCAAGAGGCAAGTCTTACAGAAGTGGCTGCTCTGAGTTACTGGGATGGGCTGACTCTGGAATATATAAAGAAAGAGCTCCCCAGAGAGCTTACAGGTGGGGGCTTTGCTGGCCAGCGAGCAGCCAGTTGCCCAGCATCTTTGTGTCTCTGCCCTTGGCCTTTCCTCCTGCTCCACAGGCCCTCAGTGGGGGGCCTCGGTCCTCCCAGCCCTCCCGCCTGAGTCTCTCCTGCATGCTAGTCAGCCTAGCCCATCCGCGTGCTTCTACACTGGCCCCACCCCCACCACGTGCCTGCTTGTGTGCTAAGTCGCCTCAGTCGTGTCCAACTCTTTGCAACCCTATGGACTATAGCCCCCCAGGCTCCTCTGTCCATGGGGATTCTCCAGGCAAGAATTCTGGAGTGGGTTGCCATGCTCTCCTCCAGGATGTCTTCCCAACCCTGGGATCGAACCCCCGCATCTCTCATGTCACCTCCATTGGCAGGCGGGTTCTTTACCACTAATGCCTCCACCCTCATCACACTTGGCACAAGACCCCAATCCATCCAGTTCCTACCTGAGCTGGCCTCCTCTGCCTCTCTGAAGGCATTCTCTCCCTCCCCCTACTCCAGGGCTGAGCTGCAGCCTCACTGGCCTGTGGGCAGTGCCCGACGCTCTAGGCTTGGTCCCCACCTGGATCTCTGCCTGAAATCTCCACATCTTCAACTGCCTGGCTCCTCCTTCACGTCTCAAACCAGATGCTGGCTTCTCCAGGAAGCCTTTGGTCAACCCCATCTAAGTAGATTCCCCTCCCTCTCTTGTCCTCCATCCGTGCACCTGGTTTGTTTCCGTTGTGGCACTAAGACAATCTGTAATGAAATATGTATGTGTTTTCTTTTCCCACTGAGATGGCAAATCGTAAAGGAATGCACAGAGTCTTAAACATCACAGGGCCTGTCTCATAGTAGCATTTAATATAATGTTTGCAGGCCCCGCTGTCACGCATGGCTCATTTAAATACTGACAAAACCAAGTGCTAGTGAGGGCATGGAACAATAGGAACTTCCATACAGCCTGTGGGAGTGTGCAATGGCACATTCACATTGGAAAGCAGTTTTTCAGGTAGCTTTTATCAAGGTTCACCGATACTTTGGAGAAGAGAATAGCAACCCACTCCAGTACTCTTGCCTGGAGAATTCCACGGATGAGGAGCCTGGCGGGCTGTAGACAATACGGTTGCAAGGAGTCATACACAACTGAGCACGCAGGCACAGACACTCACCATATGAGCAAGCAGTTCCCCTCCTAGATATTTACCCAAGAGAGAGAAAATTGTATGATGTGTGAGTATCATGCAAAGACTTGTACACAAGTACTGTAGGCTTGTTCATCACAGCCAAAAACTGGAAACAAACCAAATGTCTGTTTAGAACAGGCAAGACCACTGTACCCCCATGAGCCAGCCAGTAGTGGGGGAGGGGCAGCCCCGGGGGGCGGCTGAGAATCCTCAGCAAGTGACACAGGGCTTGGTCCCCGTGAGTGCTGAACACATGTGGCTTGGAGGGAGACCGGGCAGATAGAGGGCAGGCGTGGCTGGGAGTGTCCCTGGAGCTGTACTCTCTGGGCATGTGCTACCTGGCCTGAAAGCAGGGACTGGCTGCTTGCGAGAACCAGACTCGCTGCTGCCTGGGTGTACAGGATTCTTGCAAAATGCCAATTAAGACATTTGACCCAAATTCAGATAAAAGCCTTTTTCCTGTGTCAAGTTGAGCTAATAATATACATTTATTCATAATTTATGAGGCCTAGTAAGTGGTAACAATTAAGGAAAAGGCCTGGATAAAACCTGTTTCTCTTCAGTGTCACGCAGGCCTCTTTCTGTTCTCGAAGGAAGTTCCACCCATCTCTGCCTGCCATGAACCTCTGCTGTTTTATATTATTTTTTAAAATTTGTCACCATTCCTGTCTGCTGCCATTTATTGAGCCCTTACCAAGCCAAGTTATAGCATTGCCTCATTTAATACTAACTGTATGAGGCAGGTGTTATTGTCCCATTTTACAGATGAGATAGTTGAGCTTCAGAGAGGTGAAGGGACTTGCTCAAGGTATTAGAGCTGGTACATGGGGATTGTGATTCATAGATGCTGGACCCCAGTGGCTATGGTATCCTGTTTCTGTGTCAGCCTCTCCCAACTCGGGCTGTTTCTTAATCTGCAAGGCAGCCTTCTATTGGTAACTTTTTTTTTTTATTTAATTTTTAAATTTCTTGGTTGCTCCCAGTGGCATGCAGGATCTTAATTCCTTGCATTGGAAGCTTGGAGTCTTACCCACTGGATCCCCAGGGAAGTCTCTTGGTAACTGTTAAACCTGGGAGGCCAGAGTGAGAAAGTGATGGCTTTCTGAGTCTGTCGTCTGGGTTAGGCTGAGAATCTGCACTGTTTCCGTCAGGTTCCCAGGTGGTGCTGCCCCTGCTGTCCTGGGACCACACTCTGAGAAGCTCCGGGTTAGTCAGTGCTGTTACCGGGTCCTTCCTGACTCTCCTCTACCCCACCCACCCCTTATGGCCTTTTAGACATCCTATGTATTGGCACTGTATTCTCATATATGTTATCATGAACAGTGTGTGGCTTGAGTCTGTCTCATTCTTTTTACACAGGTGGGATAGTATTTTACCTGCCGATGTTCTGCGGTTTAGATTTAACATGATATGTATGGATGATATGATAAACATACATAATGCCCTCATTCTTTTCAACAGCACTGTAATATTCCATGATATAGATGGTTATAGTTTTACTTACCTATTGTCTGCTGATGGGTGATCTTCTACGCTTTTAGACATGACAATTATCTCTGGGAACCTGGGTGAGTGTTTTTCTAGAATACAGCAAGCACTCAGTGATGTCAGTTCTTGCTTTTTGTTGTTTCATTATTCATATAGAAGGGTTGTTGCCTTCTAGAAATCCCCTTTCAAATGGGAACAGTTATAGAAAGGAGTAGATCTCTATTTACAGGTTGTAATCAAGTTTTCAACCAAACATTTCTGGGAAGAGAAAAGAGGTCCTATGTGGGCAGGGCTTTGAGGGGTGTATAGGAGTGTGGAGGAGAAGGGAAGATATAGCAGGCAGGGGCATTTGTAATGCTACAGCCTGACCTACTTCCTGGTAGGTTCAACAGTTGCAAGAGAATGAGGTAGATCTTTCCATTTCTTGGTCACTTGGCAAAATCAGGCCCTAGACAAAGGTAGCCAAGGGTTCAGACTGGCAGAATCCTAAGTAGGAGGGTCCCTTCTTGGGTCTAGCCAGGCTCAGCTCTGACCCACTCCTTTCTACCTGTCTCCTCAGGGTGGGGGATCTGGGGAGGAACAACTGTGTGCTGACTTTCCCGAGCTCGACCTCTCCCAGCTGGATGCCAATGACTTTGACTCAGCCACCTGCTTTGAGGAGCTGCAGTGGTGCCCAGAGAACTCCGAAACTGACCCCAGCGAGTACAGCCCTGATGACTTGGAGCTCTTCCAGGTATGCCCTCCGAACCTCACCACCGTCTGCCTCACTGTGCCTCTCTCTGCCCCTGAAAGCCTGGCTCTGCCCTGAGTCACCTTCGTCTCCACTTGCACATCAAAGAAGTCTCTTCATCCACTACAGCTACTGGGACCCTGTCTGTTGTCCTGGGTCTGCACTTGATCTTGGGCAGCTCTCGTCCTCTCAGAGGCAGTGTTATCGCCTCTGGGAAGTGGGGACTGGGAAGAGCTACTTTCTCCATGCCCCGAGTCAGAACTGAGTCTCTCTGTGAGCCACAGCGAGTTCCTCCCTTCCTTGAATGATCGCACTGAACTCTCGTTCCCACTCTGTGAAGCAAGTGCGATTATCTCCCCATTTTATAGATGAGGAAACTGAGGCTTGGAGAAGTTTTGCTACATGCCTAGGGTGATTTACCTTGTCAGTACCTGAACTAGATTAAAACCCAGTTTGCCTGCCTCCTAAGCCAGAGCTTTATAACCATGCTGACGCCATAATGGCTGACACCGTAATGGGACTGACTCCCACTCTCTGTGGCAGGACTGTCCCTGTTTGTGTATATTCACTCACTTAATTTTATTAACAACTCTCAGACAGGAGTGTATTTATCTCCATATTTCCATTGGTATCTAGAGGTTCTTTATTTATTTTTTCTTTATTTTTATTAAAAAAATTATAAATTGGAGGATAATTGCTTTCCCATGTTGTATTGATTTCTGCTGTACAACAATGCAAATCAGTCATCTCTCCTTCTTGAGCCTCCCTCCCCCCCTCCCATAGAAGCTCTTTAAGAAGAAGCAATGCTAGGACCTGCAGTTCATATCTATGCCTCTTCCCCTGTGAGCCCCACAGTCTTGGAGGCACGTTTCCTTTAAGAAGGCCTCTAATGTGCAATAATGTGATGTCTGGGATTTGCTTCAGAATAAAGCAATCCCTGCCTACATTTGCATGTGTGGGTGTGCAGCATGGAGAATAATAGGTGAAATAAGACTGACCAAGTTGAAACTGGGTGATGAGTACATTTGGAGTTATTATTCTTCCCTTGAAATATGCTCCTCTATAAACATTGGAGGAAGAATGCATATCTCCCTGTGCCTGTCTGACAATATAATAATAATAGCAATAACAATAACAACATAGCAGGTGCCAAGTCAGTGTGTCAAGAGCATCATCTCAAATAATTCTCCTGACAAATTGTATCATTCCTTCTAGAAATGTTTATGGAGCTCCCTATGTGTGTCAGACACTGCATTCAACAGTGGACTCTACGGTCTAGAGGGAAGACTGACCCTAGATCAGGTAATACATAGACAAACAGTGGTCACTAGGGACATGGCACAGTAAGAATAAACCTGGAATGAGGAGCGTCTGAAGAAACTGGGTGGTCAGGAAAGTGCTTTCTAAGAGGAGATGCTTCAGCTGAAGGAGGACAAAGGAGCCTCATGATGATCCCAGAGCCAGGAAGCAGGAAAGCTTGCTGTGTTGGGGAACCGAAGAGCTGGAGGGCAGTAGCTGAAGGGAAAGTGTCAGGAAATGGGGCGTGGGGATGGGCCAGATTATGCAGGCTCTTCTGGGTCATATTAGTGAAAGTGATAGCCGCTCAGCCGTGTCTGACTCTTTGCAACCCCGTTGTCTGTAACCCACCTCTGTCCATTGAATTCTCCAGGCAAGAATACTAGAGTGGGTTGCCATACCCTTCTCCGTGGGAACTTCCTGACCCAGGAATAGAATCTGGGACTTCTGCATTGCAAGCAAATTTTTTACCATCTGAGCTACCAGGGAAGGAGTTAGATTTTTCCCAAGATTATTCTAACCTATCAGTAAAAAAATTATCAGTAACCCATTTTACAGGTGAGAAAAGTGATGCTTAGAGAGGTTAGGTAACTTGCCTAAGGCCACGCAGTTAGGAGGGGTCAGTGTGTTTACTCTAATGCAGGAACCCAGCCCCCTCGCTGTTGTATGAGGATCAGCAGGACTGGGCTCTGGTTCTGGCTCCTTCCGGGGCCTCCATTCTTTCTCACAACAATGGGGTAAACTGCACTCTGCTATTCCCTCCCTCAGAGTGGGGCCAACTTCCAGGAAACACTTTCAGGTTATAGAGAACTGATGAGTGAGAGGGATTTGGTTGCTGCCTAAAGACCATCCCTGATAGCTCAGTTGGTAAAGAATCCACCTGCAATGCAGAAGACCCTGGTTCAATTCCTGGGTCAGGAAGATCCTCTTTCTGGGAGAAGGGATAGGTTATCCACTCCAGTGTTCTTGGGCTTCCCTTGTGGCTCAGCTGGTAAAGAATCCACCTGCAACGTGAGAGACCTGGGTTGGATCCCTCGGTTGGGAAGATCCCCTGGAAAAGGGAAAAGCTACCCATGCAAGTATTTGGGCCTGGAGAATTCATGGACTGTTATAGTCCATGGGGTTGCAAAGAGTTGGACACTGAGTGACTTTCGCTTAGCAACTCAAAGACCATCCCCACCTAAGCTGTACAGGCCCCGCCTACTCAAGAGACTGGCCAGATCCACTAGCAAGCTCCTTCCAGGAGTCTACTATGTGCATGAAATGGCCTCAGACACAAGTCAGCCTGGTGTGGCCTTTGGGCTCTTTGCACAGCAAGGAAGCAGAAGAATCTTCGAGATGGTCAGGACTGTGGTAGAACTCTGCATACCCTGCCTCTCTCCCCTCATGCCCTGCATTCCATAACCTGCGCCACCCATCACACCCCGGTGCCCCTCTGCGAGGGTACATGATCAGTGCCTGATTCCTCCCCAATCCCCTCCCCACCCTGGAGCTTGGGGGCTGATACAGCACTGTAAATTGTCGTGCTCCCAGGCTGTGCGCAGAGACTGGCACTTTCTTTGGGCTTAAAAAACATTTCTGTGAACACATCCTTCAACACCCAGCTCTCACATTGGCTCTTCCTAAAGCAGGTGGTCAGTCACTTCCTCTCTGGGCTCCCATCCTGTGCATGCATGTGACCTTCAAAATTCAAGCTCCTTGAGGGAAAACAGTGTTTTGTTCTTCTGTGAGGCCCTTGCACATTGAATTGAAAAGATTCGGTCATAGGTGTTGAATGAAGAAACTGATTGCAATGTTTTCTTTCCTGCCAAGGACCAGACATGACCCATTCCAGAGTCCTTGAGCTGGAATTCAGAGCCCAGAGGTTCTAATACGCCCCCGCCACTGACTGGGACAGAGTCCTCATTTGACCAGTGGCAGTCGTGTAGGCATGCTGCCTTGAGTCAGAGCCATGTTCTCACAAATCAGGTGGCACCATTGCTATGGAAACAGACCCGGAGAGTGGAGAACAGCTATCCTTACAAGAGCTGACAACTGCCCTGGAGGCAGGGACAGTGCCTTCTGTTTCTGTGCCCAGGGCCACAGTAGGCTAAACTTAGTGAATATTTCTGGAGGAGGCAGGCATTCAGTTTTGTCACCATGTGCTGTGTGGCCTTGGGCTAGTAGCTCCTCCTTTTTGGGCCTCAGTTTCTCTGGGTGAGAAATGAGGAAAGAGCACAGANTTCCAGGTATGCCCTCCGAACCTCACCACCGTCTGCCTCACTGTGCCTCTCTCTGCCCCTGAAAGCCTGGCTCTGCCCTGAGTCACCTTCGTCTCCACTTGCACATCAAAGAAGTCTCTTCATCCACTACAGCTACTGGGACCCTGTCTGTTGTCCTGGGTCTGCACTTGATCTTGGGCAGCTCTCGTCCTCTCAGAGGCAGTGTTATCGCCTCTGGGAAGTGGGGACTGGGAAGAGCTACTTTCTCCATGCCCCGAGTCAGAACTGAGTCTCTCTGTGAGCCACAGCGAGTTCCTCCCTTCCTTGAATGATCGCACTGAACTCTCGTTCCCACTCTGTGAAGCAAGTGCGATTATCTCCCCATTTTATAGATGAGGAAACTGAGGCTTGGAGAAGTTTTGCTACATGCCTAGGGTGATTTACCTTGTCAGTACCTGAACTAGATTAAAACCCAGTTTGCCTGCCTCCTAAGCCAGAGCTTTATAACCATGCTGACGCCATAATGGCTGACACCGTAATGGGACTGACTCCCACTCTCTGTGGCAGGACTGTCCCTGTTTGTGTATATTCACTCACTTAATTTTATTAACAACTCTCAGACAGGAGTGTATTTATCTCCATATTTCCATTGGTATCTAGAGGTTCTTTATTTATTTTTTCTTTATTTTTATTAAAAAAATTATAAATTGGAGGATAATTGCTTTCCCATGTTGTATTGATTTCTGCTGTACAACAATGCAAATCAGTCATCTCTCCTTCTTGAGCCTCCCTCCCCCCCTCCCATAGAAGCTCTTTAAGAAGAAGCAATGCTAGGACCTGCAGTTCATATCTATGCCTCTTCCCCTGTGAGCCCCACAGTCTTGGAGGCACGTTTCCTTTAAGAAGGCCTCTAATGTGCAATAATGTGATGTCTGGGATTTGCTTCAGAATAAAGCAATCCCTGCCTACATTTGCATGTGTGGGTGTGCAGCATGGAGAATAATAGGTGAAATAAGACTGACCAAGTTGAAACTGGGTGATGAGTACATTTGGAGTTATTATTCTTCCCTTGAAATATGCTCCTCTATAAACATTGGAGGAAGAATGCATATCTCCCTGTGCCTGTCTGACAATATAATAATAATAGCAATAACAATAACAACATAGCAGGTGCCAAGTCAGTGTGTCAAGAGCATCATCTCAAATAATTCTCCTGACAAATTGTATCATTCCTTCTAGAAATGTTTATGGAGCTCCCTATGTGTGTCAGACACTGCATTCAACAGTGGACTCTACGGTCTAGAGGGAAGACTGACCCTAGATCAGGTAATACATAGACAAACAGTGGTCACTAGGGACATGGCACAGTAAGAATAAACCTGGAATGAGGAGCGTCTGAAGAAACTGGGTGGTCAGGAAAGTGCTTTCTAAGAGGAGATGCTTCAGCTGAAGGAGGACAAAGGAGCCTCATGATGATCCCAGAGCCAGGAAGCAGGAAAGCTTGCTGTGTTGGGGAACCGAAGAGCTGGAGGGCAGTAGCTGAAGGGAAAGTGTCAGGAAATGGGGCGTGGGGATGGGCCAGATTATGCAGGCTCTTCTGGGTCATATTAGTGAAAGTGATAGCCGCTCAGCCGTGTCTGACTCTTTGCAACCCCGTTGTCTGTAACCCACCTCTGTCCATTGAATTCTCCAGGCAAGAATACTAGAGTGGGTTGCCATACCCTTCTCCGTGGGAACTTCCTGACCCAGGAATAGAATCTGGGACTTCTGCATTGCAAGCAAATTCTTTACCATCTGAGCTACCAGGGAAGGAGTTAGATTTTTCCCAAGATTATTCTAACCTATCAGTAAAAAAATTATCAGTAACCCATTTTACAGGTGAGAAAAGTGATGCTTAGAGAGGTTAGGTAACTTGCCTAAGGCCACGCAGTTAGGAGGGGTCAGTGTGTTTACTCTAATGCAGGAACCCAGCCCCCTCGCTGTTGTATGAGGATCAGCAGGACTGGGCTCTGGTTCTGGCTCCTTCCGGGGCCTCCATTCTTTCTCACAACAATGGGGTAAACTGCACTCTGCTATTCCCTCCCTCAGAGTGGGGCCAACTTCCAGGAAACACTTTCAGGTTATAGAGAACTGATGAGTGAGAGGGATTTGGTTGCTGCCTAAAGACCATCCCTGATAGCTCAGTTGGTAAAGAATCCACCTGCAATGCAGAAGACCCTGGTTCAATTCCTGGGTCAGGAAGATCCTCTTTCTGGGAGAAGGGATAGGTTATCCACTCCAGTGTTCTTGGGCTTCCCTTGTGGCTCAGCTGGTAAAGAATCCACCTGCAACGTGAGAGACCTGGGTTGGATCCCTCGGTTGGGAAGATCCCCTGGAAAAGGGAAAAGCTACCCATGCAAGTATTTGGGCCTGGAGAATTCATGGACTGTTATAGTCCATGGGGTTGCAAAGAGTTGGACACTGAGTGACTTTCGCTTAGCAACTCAAAGACCATCCCCACCTAAGCTGTACAGGCCCCGCCTACTCAAGAGACTGGCCAGATCCACTAGCAAGCTCCTTCCAGGAGTCTACTATGTGCATGAAATGGCCTCAGACACAAGTCAGCCTGGTGTGGCCTTTGGGCTCTTTGCACAGCAAGGAAGCAGAAGAATCTTCGAGATGGTCAGGACTGTGGTAGAACTCTGCATACCCTGCCTCTCTCCCCTCATGCCCTGCATTCCATAACCTGCGCCACCCATCACACCCCGGTGCCCCTCTGCGAGGGTACATGATCAGTGCCTGATTCCTCCCCAATCCCCTCCCCACCCTGGAGCTTGGGGGCTGATACAGCACTGTAAATTGTCGTGCTCCCAGGCTGTGCGCAGAGACTGGCACTTTCTTTGGGCTTAAAAAACATTTCTGTGAACACATCCTTCAACACCCAGCTCTCACATTGGCTCTTCCTAAAGCAGGTGGTCAGTCACTTCCTCTCTGGGCTCCCATCCTGTGCATGCATGTGACCTTCAAAATTCAAGCTCCTTGAGGGAAAACAGTGTTTTGTTCTTCTGTGAGGCCCTTGCACATTGAATTGAAAAGATTCGGTCATAGGTGTTGAATGAAGAAACTGATTGCAATGTTTTCTTTCCTGCCAAGGACCAGACATGACCCATTCCAGAGTCCTTGAGCTGGAATTCAGAGCCCAGAGGTTCTAATACGCCCCCGCCACTGACTGGGACAGAGTCCTCATTTGACCAGTGGCAGTCGTGTAGGCATGCTGCCTTGAGTCAGAGCCATGTTCTCACAAATCAGGTGGCACCATTGCTATGGAAACAGACCCGGAGAGTGGAGAACAGCTATCCTTACAAGAGCTGACAACTGCCCTGGAGGCAGGGACAGTGCCTTCTGTTTCTGTGCCCAGGGCCACAGTAGGCTAAACTTAGTGAATATTTCTGGAGGAGGCAGGCATTCAGTTTTGTCACCATGTGCTGTGTGGCCTTGGGCTAGTAGCTCCTCCTTTTTGGGCCTCAGTTTCTCTGGGTGAGAAATGAGGAAAGAGCACAGATTAGATCAGCAGTCCTTAATCTGTTACAGAGAGAGAGCCACTGGGTCCTTTTAGACTCTGGGGACCTACCCCCAGAAAAAAGGAAGGGAAACTGACTTCCTGGGTTTCCTGCACCCCAGTGAATGGGGCAGTCCCTGAGTGTTCTTCTGGGAGCCTCCGCTCTGTTCTGTTGTCTTTCCCTCGGGCCCCTCCAGATGCTCAGAGTGAAGGTGCTCCCTCTGGTTTCTTGCAGGTTCCTTTTTCTCCAGCCTCAGAGCGCTCAGGAAGATTGGGGGTGGGGCCGAGCCTATTAATATCCCTTCCTCAGCTGATTAACTCTCCATTAATTTGCACTCCGTTTCTAAGCAGAGCTGGGAGAGCTGAGCTAATGGGCCTGGGAAGGGGAGAGGGGCGGCCCGGCTCCCTGTGATGTATTATCCTGGGGTGCTGGTGAGACCATGCTGAGGGCAGGGTCGGACTCTCTTCCCAGCCAGGGTCAGGACCCCCAACCCCGCCTGGCTGTTCCAAGCTGGACCTGCTAAGGGAGGGCTGAGGACAGAGTGGGAAGGCCTTCTGTTAGTCATTTTGTTTTTGCCTAACCTGCTGGGGCTCCTTGGCAGTCTCTACCATCTGGTATTCATTTCAGCACCATGCCAAGTACCTAGTAAGTCCTTGACCATACTCCTTACCCGCCTCCCAACTTGCTCTGTGATCTTGACAAATCTCTCCTGGACCTTCATCCCCCCTACCCCAAAAAAGAATGGCAAATAGGCTTCCCTGTGAGTTGCAACCCAGATGATCCACAGTGTTGCCTGGAGGGTTGTGTTAAGAAAGGGCATGGCAGGAACACTGGGGGGCATGAGGGATGGGACCTGGGAGCACCAAGCTGCATGGTTGACTTCCCCGGTCACTGTGTGACCCCACGGGCCCTCCCAGCTCTGATACTTGTGATAATTCAGAATATCTCTGGGCCTTTTTCCTCTGGCTGTGAAGGCCGGACCCCTCTTTCCTTCCAGTGCTGATAACACTGAATGACTTGTGAATCATTTCCCTCTGGAATGGGTTCTTTGAGACTCTAATCTGCCCAGTGGTCAGAGTTCATTTTTGGTTCACTCATTCTTCCATTCATCAAATCTGCCTGGAGCCTCCCACGCCCCAGGCACTGAGCTAGGCTGAGGAACAATTCACAGAGCCCTTGTGTGGCTGCCTCCAGACTGGCTTCCCTAGTAACCCATGGAGGGAAATTGACCAGGGACTAGGTCTTCCCCCAAAGCTTCAAGGCTTAGAAACGGGAAATGACTTGCCCAAGGTCACCCTGTTGGTGGTAGAGTGCCCCCCAGTCAACCCCAAGAGTGGTCCTTGAGCCCCATGTCCAAGACCTTAACTCCCCATCAGGCTGGACAGATTGCTCTGGAAACACAGGTTTGGGGTCCGGCCTGCGGATGGGGATTGGGGCTGCCCCTTGAGCCCTGTTGCATTCCTGGACCGGAATTCCTGGACCTGCCCTTGGACCTCCATCCTGGGGGCCCGGGTCAGGCTAACCTGAAACCTTCCTTTGACCTTTCTTTTATTCTTAGCTGTCTTGCAAAGTCACAACCACATTTGTTCTCTTCTCCCCGTGTCCCCCTTTGAATTACTCAGCTGCTGCTCTGGCTGCAAGGCCTGAAACAGATTTAGTGCAGCCAAAGGCCATCACGGGATGTGTATTTCAGATGAACTTCCTGAAGAAAGGATAAACAGCTTGACCCGGGATGGGAAAGAGCACTGGTTAAGACATCATGTGACAGTCCAGAACAAGTCCAGCAGCTGGGCTTTACTGAGTGGGATGCTCAATGCCTCAGCTGGAGGCAGGGTGATCTCCGTGCAGGGCTAGTGAGCTGGGAGTGTGCGTGCTGACCCTCGTGTCAGAGATCTGAGACGTCAGGGAAGGAAGCCTGTCAGTTCATCTGTGTGTGCTGCGCTCTGTGTCAGGCCCATCTCTGCCCCGGATTTGCTGTGTGGATGAATTAAATGTACCCAGGGCATGTTGGTCAACCTCCATGGGCTGTTTCCTCAAATGCAAAATGGCAATTAGAATAGTACCCCAACCCCCCTTTTTTATGCTATCTAGGTTTTTCATAGCTTTTCTTCCAAGGAGCAAGCATCTTTTAATTTCATGGCTGCAGTCACCATCTAATATATGATAGTGGACTTTTTGCTGACAAAGGTCCATAGTCAAAGCTGTGGCTTTTCCAGTAGTCATGTATGGATGTGTGAATTGGATCATAAAGAAGGCTGAGCGCAAAAGACTTGATGCTTTTGAACTGTGGTGTTGGAGAAGATTCTTGAGAATCTGTTGGACTGCAAGGAGAGCAAACCAGTCCATCCTAAAGGAAATCGATCCTGAATATTCACTGGAAGGACGGATGCTGAAGCTGAAGCTCCCATACTTTGGCCACATGATGTGAAGAGTCAACTCCTTAGAAAAGACCGTGATGCTGGGAAAGATTGAGGGCAGGAGGAGACGGGAACGACAGAGGATGAGATGGTTGGATGGCATCACCAACTCAATGGACATGAGTTTGAACAAGCTCTGGGAGATGGCGAAGGACAGGGAAGCCTGGCATGCTGCAGTCCGTGGGGTCATAAAGAGTTGGAAATGACTGAGTGACTGAACAACAACCCCACCCCCACAAGGGTTATTGTGGCTTTTACCTGAGGCGCTATTTACAAAGCCTTCCCATTTCTTTCATCAGCCAAACTCTTTGTCCCTGGTCTTGGCACTAGGTTTTCACTCTGCCTGGAATCATCTTTCCTCAGCTCTTTGCCTGGCTGGTACCTTCTCATCTTTCAAGCCTGAGTTTCAGTATTAGCTGCTCAGAGCAGCCTTCTTTGACTGCTGTAAATAGCCTATAAATCTTTACTGCATTCTTATTCTGCATCCCAGCTTCCTTTTATTTTTTTCCCCAGGCTTTCTCACTCTCCGAAATGATCTAGTTTTGTTTCCTTGTTTAACTCTTTTCTCCACTGGAGGGGTAAACTCCATGAGCTACCAGTCTGTATCACCAGTCTCCAGTCATTGCCAAGCACAGAGCAGAAGTACGTATGTGTTAGGAGAGGAGGGAGGGGAGGGGAGGAATTGCCCCCCGCCACAGCCATCATCGTCGCCATCACCCCCACCCCTGTCGTCACGTTCACTGTCCCCATCGTCATCCTTGTAGCAGGAGTCAGCAGCAGCAGCACCGTGGTGGTGATGGTAGTGGTCGTGAGGAGTGCTTGTTCTGTGCCAGGCATGGTTTTCCAAGCATCTTACATATATTTACTCAGTCCTTGATGATAGCCTTATGAAGTAGGTCCTGTTGTTACAGTTGGTAAATGTGAGATCTGGGATCCACCCCAGCTCCAGATCCCAAGCTCTTGGCCACCTCCCTAACCGCCCTGCCCGTCCATGAGTGAACGAGGCTGCGGGCCCTGGGAGCCCACCGGGGCACGGCAGCTGTCCTGTTGCTCTGCTCGTCGACTGCCACAGTCGAACCTTGAAGCTTCCAGTCTTTCCACCAGCTGTCTGGGCCCCAGGGTCAGAGAGGCTGACCTGGGGCTGCCAGTGGCATAGACTAGCCTCAGTACTCTGTCCAGGAGTTGGACACAGGAGGCTGCGGTATGAAGTGACTGTCCTTGGAGGAAGGGATGGGTGTCCCCTGATTAGCATGTGACCCCAAGCCAAGGCCCTTTCTGTTACCACCTGCTGCCTGCTCGAAAATCTCTGATTCTTAGAGTCCGTAGCACATTTCTTGGGCATCTGCTTTCCTAGGAAACTGAGCAGATCTGAGCAGGTTTGGCAGAAGGCTGATGGCGGAGGTGGTGCTGCTGCAGGTACAGAGCAGATTTCTACCCAAAGTCGCTGAGCCCAAGGCATTGGCTAACCGTGTCCCCCCTCTGCCTCTCTGCTCACTGCAGATAATCGACAATGAGAATGAGGCCCTCCTGGCAGCGCTCACCAAAACCCTGGATGACATGCCTGAGGATGTGAGTCTGGCTGCCTTGCAAGCCCTGGATGATGGAGACACACCCTCCTGTGCTTCTGCATCACCCGTCCCCTCGTCTGCGCCCCCCAGCCCCTCTCTGGAGGGGCCCCCTGCCTCGGCCCCTGAGGTGGACGAGCTCTCGCTGGTGAGAATCTGTTTCCAGCCGAAGTGATGGTGGTGGCCTGAGGTGTGGTGTGTGGTTGTAGGGGTGGTGGGTGCAGGGAAACCAGCTCTAGGTCCAGCAGGGATCTCTGTGCATCACCGGCAAGGGTTCAGGGCAGACAGCCTGGACTGGTGGTGGGCAGCCTCCCTGGGCTTAATCTGCGACTCTGTAGGCCCTTTGGGATTTCATGGATTTACCCTAAGTGTGTGTTAAACCTTGAAATTAAGTGCAAATATTTTCCACACACCCTTGGTGGTTCAGACAGTAAAGAATCTGCCTGCAATATGGGAGGCTTGGGTTCGATCCCTAGGTTGAGAAGATCCCATGGAGAAGGGAAGGGAATGGCAACCCACTCCAGTATTCTTGCCTGGAGAATCCCCATAGACAGAGGAACCTGGCAGGCTACAGCCCATGGGGTTGCAAAGAGTTGGACATGACTGAACAACTGACTTCCACTTTCACTTTTTCATACATATATACACACAGTGAAAAATGCAAGCAGGAAGTATGGAGAGTTAAAAGCATAACCTCCTTACCCATCTCATAATGGCTTTTTCTTTCCCCAGATGTAACCATGGTTACTGATCTGTTGTGTGACTTTTCTCTTCTACTTTTTTGTTTTTAATGACAAAAAGGAGCCTCCATTACACACAGCCTAAACCTTGCTTTTCTCAGTGAATTGTGTGGCATGGAAACTTTCAGATGAACAGAGGTAGCTCTGTTTTATCCTTTTTTTCAACTGCATAGTGTTCCCTCCATAAGAAGGTACCATAACTTCTTTAATTAATCCTCTGGTTGGTGGATATATGCATTGTTTCAACTCCTTTATTGTTCCATTGCTTTAGACTGTGTCCTTCACCAGGAGGAAGTGGGTCCATTCCTAGAAAAGAAATTCCTGGGTCTTAATGTATATGGTTTTTCAGTTTAGACAAGTACTTCCAGCCTGACCTCCAAAGAGGTTGGACTGGTTCATTCTCTGACCAGCAAAAGTTAAATGCTACATGAATCACCGTGGAATGTGGGAATGTACACATGGCATTGCAGGTTTCTAGGGAGAAGGTCTCAGCCTTTTCAGATTCCAAAGGGATTTCAGAAGTTGCCAAAAGCAGTTGCTCTTTTCGCAGGCTAAAGGTGCCAGAACCCCAGATGTACTGGCCTGTGAAGTCCAGCTCATCTGTCTGGGGCTCCTTACCTCGTCACTGCCACTCCTAGGGCTGGCGAGACTTAGCTGGAAAGTCAGGGCCTGTTGGAGGTGGCAGGGATCTTTGGTCGTGGAGAGTTAGAGCTGGACAGGCCCTTGGTGATCATAAAGTGCACCTCTGGGGAAACTGAGGCCTCTCCCAGGATCACGCAAGTTGGTGTGCCAGCAAGGGCTAGAGCCCAGGTCTTCTGATTCTTACTCCAGGACTGCTTTCCCTCTCTCCTGCTGACTTCATGTTCCCCAAAGCAGTGTGGGACATTTAATAAGCACCTATGTGTGCCAGACTCAAGAGTGTTCAGTCCCATGTGATGGCTCCTGCTGATGAGGGTCAAGCGTCCTTAATCAGACCTCTTGGGTTTGAATCTCAGCCCCACCAGTGAATGCTCTTGTGCCTCTCTCTGACTCAGCTTCCTGGTCTGTAAGGTGGGGTTAATAGTAGTGCTTATCTCAAAGGCGGTTGGGAGGAGTACAGCAGATAATATGTACATGTAAAGCACTTAGAACAGTGGTACAAAGAAACTCAATAAATGTTATCTAAGTGATAGTCACAACCATCGGCCATGGTGTTAGTAGTAGTATTAGTAGTGAAAAGGTGAAAAGTGAAATGAAAGACACTTGGTCATGCCCGACTCTTTTCTGCCCCGTGGACTGTACAGTCCATGGAATTTTCCAGGCCAGAACACTGGAGTGGGTAACCCTTCCCTTCTCCAGGAGATCTTCCCAACCCAGGGGTCGAACCCAGGTCTCCTGCACTTCAGACGGGTTCTTTACCAGCTGAGCCACCAGGGAAGCCAGGATTAGTCATAGTGATACTTTGTGTGTGTGAGCACGTGTCTGCTCAGTTGCTCAGTCATGTCCGACTCTTTGTGACCCCATGGACTATATGGCCCACCAGGCACCTCTGCCCACGGAATTTTCCAGGCAAGAATACTGAAGTGGGTTGCCATTTCCTTCTCCAGGGATCATCCCGAACCAGGGATCAAACCTACATCTCTTGCGTCTTCTGCATGCCAGGTGGATTCTTCCCTGCTGCGCCACCTGGGAAGCCAGTAATAATAGTTGGAGTAGTAACAAGAGGAATTCTGTAGAGGATCCTGCACAGGGGCCACACCTGAGTGGAGAGGTAGAGAGCGACCCCTGCTGGTCACCAGTTGGTTATTCCCTCTCGTGCCTTGCTGTACTCCTCTTGCAGGCACTATGCTAGGCACACAGGAAACAGACTCGCCATCTAGACTCCCCACCTTCCAACATAGTTCCAGAAAGGCCCTGAGAATTTACACAAATTCTTAACCTGGAGTCCTGGGTCCCAGAGAGTCCACCTGCAGAACCCACGGACCTCTGCATACGTGGGTGTTTTCCAAGGCTAGCAGCTTCTCTTGTATCCTTACAGGGACCCCTGAATCAAAAAAGACCCAATTATTTAGTCTGCCTGCTCCTGTTTTACACACACACATGCACACGCACATCCATGCACACTCACAACCTTGGAGAAAGCAAGGCCAAGGAAAGAAAAGGACTCACTCAAGGTCTCACAGTGAGTTGGGTTGAACTGGGTTAGAACCAGGGCCCTTGCTCTGGTATGACCATCTTTTCCTGTCCGTGTCACAGAATCACGGACATGCACATGCTGGTTTGAGGTCTCGGTAGGGTCGTGCGGCTCCTCCAGGTCCTAGGGCAGTGGGAGTGGCCTTTTCTGTGGTTCCCGGGCCCTTGGCAATCCTACTGGGGGGTCATGTCTCCCGAGGAAACACTCAGTGCTACAACAAAAACTGCTCATGCTTTCTGACTTGTTCTCAACTTTGGCTATGGCAGGATCACCGGCGAAACCCCCAGGTGCGCTCAGCTCCCTGCTTTGTTGGCTGGAATACACTGAGCACCTTTCCTCTGGGTGTAGAAGTGTGAAAAGCTTATCAGCTTTTATAGAAAAATTAGAAAATCCAGACAAGCATCAGCTTAGGATGCTTCCACTTGTGTAAAAACAGCTGGCTTGGTTGGAGGCGATATGTACATATATACATTCTTGTATTGTGTGTATATATATTTCTGAGTCCCACCTCAGGAAAGGGTCACAAGAAGGTGGTTAATAGCAGTTGCCTCTGGGACCTTGGATGGGAGGGACACTAGCTTCCCATTGTCTACTCGTTAGTGTTTGTGGTATGTGTATTTTTTACCATTTCCAGGTATTACTTGTTTAAGGTAAAGAATCAATTTTCTAAACAATATGATTAAACAAAAAGAACAAAGGAAAATCAGCTAAAATCCTACACCAAAGAAACATTGTGGGACCTCACCACCCAGACTGTGTGTGTGTGTGCGTGTGTGTACTACAAGTGTACGTAGAGTGTCCCAATCAAGTGTGTGCATCACATTTCAGTGGTAGCATGGGTAGACATCACCCGAGATCTGTTTGGGTCTCTGAAGATTATAGATATTTCTCTTGGGTTATTCACTCTGCAAAGGACTGTACATTTCACTGGGATGCTTGTGTCTGTTTGGCACTGCTACACGACCTGCTTTCTGTACTTAATGTATTCTAGGCCATTAAGTGCCCTCCCTGTGTTCTGCCATGCTCCCATGATGATGGGGTCAGAGTGTGGTCAGTCCTGGGGAGTTGGCTCCGGGCTGGGCTTCTCCCTAAGATGTGCTTCCCTGTGTCTCTGGCTGTAGCTCAGCCCTGGCTTCTCCCATCTGCTCCTCCCGCAGCTGCAGAAACTCCTTCTTGCCACGTCCTACCCAACCTCGACCTCCAATAGCCAGAAGGAAGGGACCGCATGGCGCCAGGCAGGCCTCAGGTCCAGAAATCAGCGGCCTTGTGTCAAGGTATGTCTACACATGCCCCCAAACCCACCCAGGACTCCTCCAGGAGGGTCTCTGGGCAGGGGGTGCACCCTTCCACTCTTATTAGAGGCCATCAAGTTCAATACATTCACAGTTCACTCTTTGTTCCTCACACAACCCTTGTTGCTGATGTGCTGGACACTACTTGAAACCTAGGCTGGTCTGGGGTTCTAGAAAGAGCCCTGGACTTTTTCATGTCCAGTTGACCTTGAACTACATGGGTCTGAACTGCACGGGGCCACTTCTTCATGGATTGTTGACAGTAGTAAATATTACAGTACTGCAGGATCTGAGTTCATAGAGTCCATAGATGCAGAGGAACTGTGGACACTGAGGAGTGACTGTCAGTCACATATGAATTTTCCACTGTGTGGAAATTTTCAACTGTAGGGACTTCTCTGGTGGTCCAATGGCTAACAGTCCACGCTCCCAGTGCAGGGGGTCCAGATTCAATCTGGTCAAGGAACTAGATCCCACATGCCTCAACTAAAACCCAGCACAGCCAAATAAATAAATATTAAAAAAAAAAAAAAAGCCAACTCAACCTCAGTGTTCCAGGCAGTCTTAGATGTTGAGTTACAGCAGGGACAAGGAGGCTGTGGCCTGCCCTCAGGAAGCTGATTCTAATGAGGTGACAGAACCCAGCATAATATCTTTGTTGGTACCATGGAGACCACAAGGAGGAGTTTGAATTTCTCCTGGGTGTGGGGCGCATCAGAGAGCTGAAAGCACCATCGTGAACACTCAGGAGGGAAGCAAATCCTTCTCCCTTCTTGGGCTCCATCTTCTGAGACCTCCAAGGAGGGGTTTCCAAGGGGACTTCCCAGTGTTCCTGTTACTTAGAGCCTGCACCCGGCCCTTCCTCTTGTTCCCAGACACTGTTGCCATGGACTGCTGCAGACAGTCCCACCCCTCCAGGCAGACTCAGGAGAGCATCTTTCTCAGATCGTGGCTCAGTGTGGGAGCCTGTCCCCTCCTGGTCTCCCCGAAGGTGGGGGAGGAGGGTGGACCCTCTCCCTCTGCTCCCTCCCTACTTGTCCTGGCTGGCCTCCCAAAAGAGAGGGCCATCCCTCAAGTTCCATTTTGTCAAAGAGGAGGCAGCTAAGCCCCTCTGTGAGCCAGCCTGCCCTCTGGGAGGTTTGGAAGCATTGCCGGGGGAGGGGGCATGAGAGACAGCAGGACAGCTGGCCTGGCCTCAGCAGAGAGACGGTTGCTCTGGGGGTGGAGCCCCTGTGTAGACAAGTGAAGGCAGATAAGTGGAGAGGGCAGTTGGCTGGGGCCACGTTGCAGAGCACCCGTGGCCAGGGGCTTCCCCTTTACTACACGGGCACTGGAAAGCTACTGAATTTTATGAAGGTGCCACTTACATACTATAAAAGGCACCTGTTTTAAAAGTATGATTCAGTGATTTTTAATAAACTTACAGAGTTGTGCAGCCATGACCACAATCCAGTTTTAGAACATTTCCATCCTCCCAGGAAGATCCCCAGTGTCTCTATTTACAGTCAGTCCCTGTTCCCACGCTCTGCCCCAGGCAGCCACTAATGTACTTCTTGGCGCTCTCACCGAGGGCTCCGCGCAGGGGAGCAGGGTAGTCAGAACAGGGCTCTGGCGGTAAACCTGGAAAGGGCGGGATCCATAGCTGGGATCCCTGTTAGGAGGCTGGCCATTCCTTCATTCTCATCCCCTGAGCGCTGCCAAGTGCCGGGTTCTGTGCTGGAAGACGGGGATGGAGCAATGAAACCCGGCGTGATCATCTTAGAGACACAGGCTGGGCCTGGCCAGTGGTGCAGTTGTGGGCAGCAGGGAGAAGTCGTGCGGGTCTCCCCCCTCATTCTGGCCTCTTTCCCTCTCCAGATGGACGGCCCCCAAGACAGGAAGGCCCCCATGCCGCACTCTCAGAGCCGGAGCTGCACGGAGCTGCACAAGCACCTCACCTCGGCACCATCCTGCCCCCGGGCTAAAGCCCTCTCCCCAGATAGAGGCCTGCAGCCACCACCATCCTCGAGTCCCCGGCTCCCCACCAAGGAGGATGAGGAGGCGGGCGAGGACTGCCCAAGCCCCCAGCTGGCTCCAGCCTCCCCTGGGGACTCACCAGCGCTGGGCAGGACAGACCCCAGCGCCCAGGCTTCCCAGGAGGACCTGCAGGCCATGGTGCAACTCATCCGCTACATGCACACCTACTGCCTCCCACAGAGGAAGCTGCCCGCACAGGCCCCAGAGCCAGCTCCCCAGCCCAGCAGCAGCCCCGCCAAGCAGGTCAGACCCGGGCCTCGGTCCCAGCTCCCTGCCAAAGCCGCCTGGACCGAGTTCTCCATCCTGAGGGAGCTTCTGGCTCAAGATGTCCTCTGCGATGTCAGCAAACCGTACCGCCTGGCCACACCTGTCTATGCCTCCCTCACTCCCCAGCCCCGGCCCAAGGACAGCCAGGCCTCCACCGGCCACCCGGGCCCTGTGGAGGAGCTGAGGGTCTCCCCTTCACCCAAGAGTTCCGGGCCCAGACCCAGCCTGTGCCCGCTGCGGCTGCAGGTGAAAGGGCACGTCAGCCGGTCGGCCAGGCTGCAGCTGGAGGAGGAAGAGGAGGAAGGAGAGGAGGAGGAAGAAGAAGAAAAAGAGGAAGAGGACGAGGAGGAATGGGGCCAGAAAAGGCCAGGGCGTGGCCTGCCGTGGACCAAGCTGGGGAGGAAGCCGGAGAGCTCCGTGTGTCCTGTGCGGCGTTCCAGGAGACTGAACCCCGAGCTCGGCCCCTGGCTGACGTTCACCGATGAGCCCATGGTCCCTGCAGAGCCCCAGGGGCCTCTGCCCTCCCGGTTGGCCCCTGAAGCCTATGATGTGGAGGGGGAGCCTGGCAGCCCCACGGATGAGGACAGCGGCCAAGACCAGCCGCTCCTGCGGGGACCCCAGATCCCAGCTTTGGAGAGCCCCTGTGAGAGCGGGTGTGGGGACACAGACGAGGACCCCAGTTGCCCGCGGCTCTCTTCCAGAGGTAGTCGGAGTCGGTGATCCGAGAGAGGGGGCAGGGCTGAGGTGTGGCTGACCCCATTGCACTGGAGCCAGGAGCCCTGGGTTGGGCAAACCCCTCTCCCTCCCTGGCTCTCAACTTTCCTTCCTGTATAATGGGCTTAGCTGGGCAGACCTTCAGGAGTTACCTGAGCATCTCTGAGTTTCTCATCATGCATGGGCCAGGCATCCTTAATGAACAAGGAGCAAGATGCCGGCGTTCTTGGGGCGTGTGTATCAGTGGGGGAGACGGGCAATCATAAAGTGAGCAAGAAAGGAAACTAATTACAAATTGTGATAAATCCTCTAAAGAACACTTCCTGGGTAACAATGTGATGGACGGTGTGAGTCTCTAAATTCAGCTCCACAATGAGGTTGAATTTTAAATGGTAACAAGAGTGAGGATAATAATACAGTTGCTGCTGCTGCTGCTGCTGCTGCTGCTAAGTCACTTCAGTCGTGTCCGACTCTGTGCGACCCCATAGACGGCAGCCCACCAGGCTCCCCGTCCCTGGGATTCTCCAGGCAAGAACACTGGAGTGGGTTGCCATTTCCTTCTCCAATGCATGAACGTGAAAAGTCAAAGTGAAGTCGCTCAGTCGTCTCTGACTCTTAGTGACCCCATGGACTGCAGCCTTCCAGGCTCCTCCGTCCATGGGAGTTTCCAGGCAAGAGTGCTGGAGTGGGCTGCCATAGCAGTCATCTGTTTTACACTTGCTCTGCCAGGCTTGGTCTATGATTCAATACAGATTATCCCCATTGACCCTCATAGGAAACCTGTGTGGTGGGTGCTGTTGTAATTCCTGTTTTAAGACATGGAACAAAGGCACGGAGGTGTCTAACGGTCAGTCAACTAGTTAGTCTTACATCTCTTTGGGGCTGAGCCCACAGATACTGGCCTTGGAAGCGGGAATGCTTCACCACGCGCGCTATACTGATTGGCCATAAGGGGTCGCCCTAGTACCCATCAACGCCGCAAAAGCAGTAGCCCCACCAGCTGTAAATGTCTGCTGAGTCTAGGGGAATGAAGGTTTTGAGCTGTTCCTGCTTGTCCCTAAAAGTGGCAGAGGCTTTTGGGTCACATGCCTGAAAAAAGCTGTGCTCGGTACTGATGCCGTTCAGAGGGAAACATAATCTCTAGCAATGCTGTCGTGAAGAATCGTATTTTTCTGTTTTGTCTTCTTTTCAGATTCTCCGAGGTGCCTCGTGCTGGCCTTGTCGCAAAGGTAGATTTCTGGAAATTGCTGACTTATTATTCCATGAGACCTTTTCTGGTTGGGTGTAGGGGGGCTCATTGGCCCCTGAGCCTGATCCTGTCCCAACATACCCCTGCCCTCATTGCCATGTGGGGTTCTCAGGAGCTGGGTTTCCTTGGTAGGCAGCTTGGTTTTAGAAGCTGGTCTCTGCAGGCCAAGGAGATGGAGAATTTCATGGGGGAAAGCTGACAGTGCTGTGGCTTTGGGCAAGTGCCTCCTCTCTGGGCCTCAGCTGTTCCATTGTAAAATAAGGCTGACAATGATTGTCCTGTCTCCACCTCCCTCAGATAGCTCCTGTGTCTCCTAAAAGCTGTATAGCTTTGAATTCCTCTAACAGCCAGGATGGGGATTCTCCTGCAAATTCTCCCCCAGCCTCACTTCCGTGGGCTGTAGAAGCAGGATCTGTCACAGTGTGCCCTTGCCTTCCTGGCCTGCTCGGGGAGGTGGAACCTGCTACTGACTGGTGTCTTTGCTTCCCGTCCTCCAGCCCCACTGGTGACCCTCCTTTTGGCAAGAAGAGCTTCGAGCAGACCTTGACAGTAGAGCTCTGTGGCACGGCAGGTAAGCTAGGGGCTCGACGGGGAGGTGCCCTTGGGGAAGAAGCGCCTCAGGGGGTAAGGGGGTAACAAGCCCTCCTTGCACAGGCTATGCTGGATCTTGAGACTGCCTTGGAGAGAGTTATAAGGAGAGTCAGGACCCAGGCTCAGCTGTTTGGCTGCCAACAGTTGGCATATGACCTGATGTTAAAAAAAGAGAGAGAGAGAGACGCATGAGACACACGTCTTCCCCTGAAGCAGCCCGCAGTCCCATGTGGGAAACAGACTCAACCGTGACAAGTATTGTTCGATATGGGCTTGTTCCAAAGACCTTGCAAGAGCTCTGGGAGCATAGAGGAAGGGACAGTATGGGGAGGGGCAGGATGTGGCCTGAGAAGATGCAAGTGTACCCAGAGCAGCAGGCATTTTTGCTGCGTTTGCAGGGTGGTAGAGGTGGAGGAGACAAAAACACAACAGAAGGGTGTTCTTGGCAGCCAAATTGGCATGAGCAAAAAGGCACAGAAAAGCGGAGACACAGGTGCATCGGAGGAGACCGGCCACGGTAGTGCTGGGGGGCCAGGCAAGAGCAAACATCAAAGGCTGAGAGGAATGTTGGCCTGAAGGGGTTCACGTAGATCCTCAAGGCTCCAAGGAGCCCCAGAAAGGAAGAGATCGCTGGCATTTTGGCAAGTTCCCTCTGGTACCTGGGGGAGGGTGAAGGCTAAGTCAGTTGCAGGACCACCTAAGGTCACTGTGGTGGTTAAATCCAGATGGGAGGTTTTGGCCTGTGGTGCCTGCCACCTGTGAACCCTGGGAGACTTTAGAGGTATTTGGGATAACCATTTGGGAGGGCTTGTGGAATGATGCAATGTGGAGCAAGAAGAGAGATCTCAGATAACCTGGAGGCTTCTGCGAGGCTACAGTAGGGATGGCCAATGGATTTCATCACATGCCAGCTCCGAAAACCTGTTAACGGACTGTATGAGGTGGAGTCCACGTCCTGACTCAGTCAGCAGCCCAGTGATTGATTAGCGATGCCTGCCATCCACTGGGTCTAAAGAGTGGTGAGACACATGCTATTTCTCTGCCCTCCCAAAGGAGGGTTTCAGTGCTCCTTGGAGAAATGATCTGTCTCACATTTTTCCTCTTGCTTGAGTAGGACTCACTCCGCCCACCACGCCTCCGTACAAGCCCACAGAGGAAGACCCCTTCAAGCCAGACATCAAGCACAGCCCGGGCAAAGACAGAGCTCCCACCCCAGAGGGTCCCCAGCTCGGGGCCACTGCCGAGGCTGCCCACAAGCTTCCAAAGAAGCACCCAGAGCGGAGCGAGCTCCTGTCCCACCTGCGGCATGCCCCAGCCCAGCCAGCCTCCCAGGCTGGGCAGAAGCGCCCCTTCTCCTGTTCCTTCGGCGACCATGACTACTGCCAGGTGCTGAAGCCAGACGGCGCCCTGCAGAGGAAGGTGCTGAGGTCTTGGGAGCCGTCTGGGGCCCACCTGAAGGACTGGCCCCAGCCAGGGGCCCCACGGGCTGAGGCCCAGGCCGCTGGCAGGGAAGAAGACGGAAGCTGTGATGTTGGTGCCCCAACCAAGGACAGCACGCTGCTGAGAGACCACGAGATCCGTGCCAGCCTCACTAAGCACTTTGGGCTCCTAGAGACAGCCTTGGAGGATGAAGACCTGGCCTCCTGCAAGAGCCCCGAGTATGACACTGTCTTTGAAGACAGCAGCAGCAGCAGTGGCGAGAGCACCTTCCTCCTGGAGGAGGAGGACGAGGAGGAGGACGACGACGATGAAGAAGAGGACTCGGGGATCAGCCCCCCTCGCTCTGACCACTGCCCCTACCAGAGCCCACCCAGCAAGGCCAGGCGGCGGCTCTGTCCCCGCAGCCGCTCCAGCTCTGGCTCCTCGTCCTGCCGCTCCCGGTCACCAGCCACACGGAGGACCTTCAGGTATGGATGGGTGGGTGGCCTCAGGATGGATGGTGGGCAGCTGCACACCCCCAGTTCTGAGGTGTCTGGGAGAGAGGAGCCCTGAGACCAGGACCCCAGCTTCCTGTGTGGCCTGTGTCTTGGTCAGAGGCCCCGGAGGTGGACTCCTTGGGGAGTTCTGGGCAAGTCCTGAAGCCCAGCGAAGCCTGCTGTGTGGTCCCGTGGTCCCGTGAGGAGTGGTCTAGATCGCCTGGCCGCGGGGGAGGAAGAAAACACACTTTCTGGCCTCCTGTGACCTTATTCATCTGTTTCTGCTGTTATACTTGTAAAATGGGTAGGTTTTTGTGTAAACATGTACAGTTGACCTTTGAATAAGGTGAGGATTAGGGACACCAATCCTCCACACAGTCAAAAATTGTGTATAACTTATAGTCGACTCTCCTCATCCAAGGTAACACTGTATCTGCAGATTCAGCAACTTCTGACAGTGTGATATTTACTACTGAAAAAAACGCGTGTTGGTGGACCCTCAGAGTTCGAACCTGTGTTGTTCAAGGGTCAGCCCATCTATACAGTGTAATACCTATGTGACATTTACTTGTAAAACAAAGATTAGCATAATTCTAACTTGTGTTCTAAAAAAAAAAAAAGCCCGGCTTTAAAGCAATGGTGAGATTTATTCCCATTTCTCGGTGCTGCGGAGTTGTGCAATCTTCCGGCAGTCAGCCACCTGGTGGGAGAGCTCTTTTTCCTTCTCACCGGGATGATGTGTCATGAGCGTTTGCTTATATCGTCTTTGCTCACTGATCCGGACTGTAGAAGGAGCCGTTCCAGAATTCTGTGGGCAGCTGGGCAGAAAGAATGAAAGTCTGGCGTCTTTTGGTGGAGACAGGTTGCTTCTCTTCCCTGATGACAGCAGGATCTGGCTCTTTGGAGGGGAGGCCTCAGGAGCGTGGGTGCAGGTCCCAAACCCTCTGCTCGAGATGCACCTGAGTGACCACCAGATGGCGCTCCTGGGTTCAGAGCAGTGCATCAAGCAGGATCCTGGGGAGGCCTCCTTGCCAAGCTGGTGGCTGGGCCCCGCCTCCTGAGCCTCAGGTTTTGTAGGTCGGGGGTGGGGAGAAGAATGTCTAACAAGTTCCGGGTTGATGATGACATTGCTAGAGCGCTATACTCTGAGAAACAGAATTCAGGTAGTAGAAAGATAACCTTAGAAAAATTCCTCTTTATATTTTCTTATCTCTACTGGTGCCTCTTAATTGAAAATCTGGTGAAAACAAAGCTTCCTTTCCCCATTAAAATGTACACAGACAACTAATTGGGCATTGGATTTCAGGGGACTTCTGAACTCCCCCCACCCCCACCCCAGACACTAATGTGCTGAAGCCCTGGACTATCTGTTATTTAAAATAAACTCATTTTGAGCGATTTCTCTAAAAGCCTGTCTGTGTAATAAGCCAGAACAGTTAGTCAGAGCCATCTTCTGTCAGACCTCTCTGAGCCCCTCTTTCAGCTCTGTTCTCCTTTCCCGAGTGGGTCGCTTTGAGCTAGTCTGCCTGTGTTCATGTTAGCTGGTTTCTTCTGCAGCATCTGTTCAGGAGCTACTGAGGTTCTTCTCCTGTTGAAGCACATCCCCCAAGGCCAGAGCTGGAGCTTCTTGGCTTCCTTCCCCTCCTGGCCTGTTAAGGCCCTTTACCCATGGGCTTGGCACAGAGTCAGGGGCCTCTCTCAGTCACCATGGATTCTCCGTTTCCTCTTTCTCACTTTTGGGCTAAGTTCAGGCTGGCTTTCGCTGGAGAAAGTTAATTGGTTAACTTGGCCCCTATTCAGCTGCCTAGCAGAGCTTGATGGCTGGTCACTTGGATAAACTAGTCATCAGCCTTCTCCAGACCAGCATTTCTCTACTTTTGCTTCTGCTACCAAACATCAATCAACAGGAAGGCTTTGAGCTGGTTTAACAAGCCCTACAGCACCTTCAGGGCTTCCCTGGTGGTTCAGACAGTAAAGCATCTGCCTGCAGTGCAGGAGACCTGGGTTCGATCCCTGGGTTGGGAAGATCCCCTGGAGAAGNCAAAAAAAAACAGAATAATCAAATACTTAAAGATGACACCACTCTTATAGCAGAAAGAGAAGAACTAAAGAGCCTCTTGATGAAAGTGAAAGAGGAGAGTGAAAAAGTTGGCTTAAAACTCAACACTCAGAAAGCCAAGATCATGGCATTCAGTCCCACTGTTTCACGGCAAATAGATGCGGAGACAGTGGAAACAGTGAGAGATTTTATTTTGGGGGGCTCCAAAATTACTGTAGCCATGAAATTAAAAGACACTTTCTCTTTGGAAGAAAAGCTATGACCAACATAGACAGTGTATTAAAAAGCAGAGATATTACTTTGCCAACAAAGGTCTGTCTAGTCAAGACTTATGGTTTTTTCAGAAAGTCATGTATGGATGTGAGAGTTCGGTTATAAAGAAAACTGAGTGCCGAACAATTGGACTGCAAGGAGATCCAACCAGTCCATCCTAAAGGAAATCAGTCTTGAATATTCACTGGAAGGACTGATGCTAAAGCTGAAACTCCAATATTTTGGCCACCTGATGAGAAGAACCAGCTCACTGGAAAAGACTCTGATGCTGGGAAAGATTGAAGGCAGGAGGAGACATAGGATGAGATGGTTGGATGGCATCATCGACTTGATGGACATGAGTTTGAGTAAACTCCAGGAACTGGTGATGGACAGGGAGGCCTGGCGTGCTGCAGTCCATGGGTTTCAAAGAGTTGGACGTGACTGAGTGACTGAACTGAACTGAACTGAACTAAGGATGTATTATCAGTTGCAGGACAAATAAATAAATACTAAATACAAAATAAATACTAAAACAAGGTGCTTAAAAAAAAAACCACATGTGAGGAAAAAATTCAGAATTCTATAATATCACTCCTAAAATGTACAACATAAACATAACAAGGATCATAACACAAACTAAAAATAATTGTTAACAACACTGTAACAACAATGTTGTTACTCAATAATCCTAAAACTGAAAATTCTGGCATCAACTGATGGTAGAAAAAAGGCATGTGTGCACACCGTAGAGATCCTGCTTACTGAAGTATTTCTATATCCCAAGTCCATGCTACTCAATCTGAAAATAAATTTTCTCTTTAAATCTCCTACTATTGGAAGTTATTTTAGTTGTAAATATCTCTAACAAATACTATTTATTAAAGAGTCATATTGTTGACTAGCATTTCAAACTAAAATCTCTACAAAAATAATTCCAGAACATAGAGCTTTAAGAGTTTTTAATTCCTCAACTTCCATATTAAGTAGTTGCTGCTAAGTCACTTCAGTTGTGTCCGACTCTGTGCGACCCCATAGACGGCAGCCCACCAGGCTCCGCTGTCCCTGGGATTCTCCAGGCAAGAACACTGGAGTGGGTTGCCATTTCCTTCTCCAATGCATGAAAGTGAAGTCGCCCAGTCGTGTCCAAGCCTCAGCAACACCATGGACTGCAGCCTACCAGGCTCCTCCATCCATGGGATTTTCCAGGCAAGAGTACTGGAGTAGGGTGCCACTGCCTAAGTAGTTAAGAGAAATAATAAATGGAGATTTATGATTATTTCTCAGAGCATAGGTTAAAAAACGTAATATATTTGAAATCATTTTACTCATCATTACAATTCTAAGATAATTTCCTTGAAGTTTTTAGATCCCACATTTCTCCGACTGGGATTTGTGGCTTCCAACCATATATCAGTTCAGTTCAGTCGCTCAGTCGTGTCCGACTCTTTGCGACCCCATGAATCGCAGCACGCCAGGCCTCCCTGTTCATCACCATCTTCTGGAGTTCACTCAGACTCACGTCCATAGAGTCCGTGATGCCATCCAGCCATCTCATCCTCGGTTGTCCCCTTCTCCTCCTGCCCCCAATCCCTCCCAGCATCAGAGTCTTTTCCAATGAGTCAACTATTCGCATGAGGTGGCCAAAGTACTGGAGTTTCAGCTTTAGCATTATTCCTTCCAAAGAAATCCCAGGGCTGATCTCCTTCAGATGGACTGGTTGGATCTCCTTGCAGTCCAAGGGACTCTCAAGAGTCTTCTCCAACACCACCGTTCAAAACCATCAATTCTTCGATGCTCAGCCTTCTTCACAGCCCAACTCTCACATCCATACATGATCACAGGAAAAACCATAGCCTTGACTANGTAAAATGGGTAGGTTTTTGTGTAAACATGTACAGTTGACCTTTGAATAAGGTGAGGATTAGGGACACCAATCCTCCACACAGTCAAAAATTGTGTATAACTTATAGTCGACTCTCCTCATCCAAGGTAACGCTGTATCTGCAGATTCAGCAACTTCTGACAGTGTGATATTTACTACTGAAAAAAACGCGTGTTGGTGGACCCTCAGAGTTCGAACCTGTGTTGTTCAAGGGTCAGCCCATCTATACAGTGTAATACCTATGTGACATTTACTTGTAAAACAAAGATTAGCATAATTCTAACTTGTGTTCTAAAAAAAAAAAAAGCCCGGCTTTAAAGCAATGGTGAGATTTATTCCCATTTCTCGGTGCTGCGGAGTTGTGCAATCTTCCGGCAGTCAGCCACCTGGTGGGAGAGCTCTTTTTCCTTCTCACCGGGATGATGTGTCATGAGCGTTTGCTTATATCGTCTTTGCTCACTGATCCGGACTGTAGAAGGAGCCGTTCCAGAATTCTGTGGGCAGCTGGGCAGAAAGAATGAAAGTCTGGCGTCTTTTGGTGGAGACAGGTTGCTTCTCTTCCCTGATGACAGCAGGATCTGGCTCTTTGGAGGGGAGGCCTCAGGAGCGTGGGTGCAGGTCCCAAACCCTCTGCTCGAGATGCACCTGAGTGACCACCAGATGGCGCTCCTGGGTTCAGAGCAGTGCATCAAGCAGGATCCTGGGGAGGCCTCCTTGCCAAGCTGGTGGCTGGGCCCCGCCTCCTGAGCCTCAGGTTTTGTAGGTCGGGGGTGGGGAGAAGAATGTCTAACAAGTTCCGGGTTGATGATGACATTGCTAGAGCGCTATACTCTGAGAAACAGAATTCAGGTAGTAGAAAGATAACCTTAGAAAAATTCCTCTTTATATTTTCTTATCTCTACTGGTGCCTCTTAATTGAAAATCTGGTGAAAACAAAGCTTCCTTTCCCCATTAAAATGTACACAGACAACTAATTGGGCATTGGATTTCAGGGGACTTCTGAACTCCCCCCACCCCCACCCCAGACACTAATGTGCTGAAGCCCTGGACTATCTGTTATTTAAAATAAACTCATTTTGAGCGATTTCTCTAAAAGCCTGTCTGTGTAATAAGCCAGAACAGTTAGTCAGAGCCATCTTCTGTCAGACCTCTCTGAGCCCCTCTTTCAGCTCTGTTCTCCTTTCCCGAGTGGGTCGCTTTGAGCTAGTCTGCCTGTGTTCATGTTAGCTGGTTTCTTCTGCAGCATCTGTTCAGGAGCTACTGAGGTTCTTCTCCTGTTGAAGCACATCCCCCAAGGCCAGAGCTGGAGCTTCTTGGCTTCCTTCCCCTCCTGGCCTGTTAAGGCCCTTTACCCATGGGCTTGGCACAGAGTCAGGGGCCTCTCTCAGTCACCATGGATTCTCCGTTTCCTCTTTCTCACTTTTGGGCTAAGTTCAGGCTGGCTTTCGCTGGAGAAAGTTAATTGGTTAACTTGGCCCCTATTCAGCTGCCTAGCAGAGCTTGATGGCTGGTCACTTGGATAAACTAGTCATCAGCCTTCTCCAGACCAGCATTTCTCTACTTTTGCTTCTGCTACCAAACATCAATCAACAGGAAGGCTTTGAGCTGGTTTAACAAGCCCTACAGCACCTTCAGGGCTTCCCTGGTGGTTCAGACAGTAAAGCATCTGCCTGCAGTGCAGGAGACCTGGGTTCGATCCCTGGGTTGGGAAGATCCCCTGGAGAAGGAAATGGCAACCCACTCCAGTACTCTTGCCTGGAGAATTCCATGGACTGAGTGGCTCCTCAGAGCCTGGTAGGCTACAGTCCATGGGGTCGCAAAGAGTCGGACATGACTGAGCAACTTCACTTTCAAGTAACTCTCAGCTCTTCATGGGGATGACTTAGAATGCTGCTGCAAGTAGATAATGATACTCTTATTATAAAGTGCTTTAAAGTTCGCAAGTCACATCCCTTTCTATTACCCTCTTTGAGCTTCACAGAGTTACTTGAGGGAATCTCAAGTGCTTTTCATCCCCATTTTATAGATGAGGAAACTGAGGCTCAAAGAGGTTCAATAGAAAAATATAGCCAGCAAGTACTGAGCCATTCCTGGGCTAAGCATGTACAGGTATGTTCTGATTTGATCCTCCCAAATGGCTGAGGAGGCAAATATAATTGATTCTCCTTAGTTTACAGATGAAGGACTGGCTTAAGTAGCCAGTCCCGGGTCACCAGCAGAGAGGTAGTAGAATCAGCATCAGAATACTAGCTGACTCAGGAGGCCCTGCTCTCATTCTCTGCTGTGTTCCCAAGGATGCAGATGGTGTGCGGCAGAGTCAACACTCAACCCCCCTTACATGCTGAGCTCCTTCCCCTCTAGCAGCCTGGCCACTGGGAAGAGAGGGCATTGTGCAGACAGGTGCCTGGGAGGGCGCAGGCGTGCGGCACTCAGGAGCTTCT
Organism: Neotragus pygmaeus; assembly: GCA_006410875.1. Lineage (NCBI taxonomy): Eukaryota > Metazoa > Chordata > Mammalia > Artiodactyla > Bovidae > Neotragus > Neotragus pygmaeus. The sequence goes on along the minus strand of SJYV01018899.1, from coordinate 821,185 downwards.
CCAGCTGAGTAGCCCACTGGCTGCCTGGGGTGTGGGGGCTGTGATGGCCGAGATTGCTGCCTGGCCAGACAGCACAAATGGAGGCGGAGCCGTGGGTCTAGAATCAGCAGACCTCCGACTAGCTCTGGCTTCCCCACTTCTTAGCTTTGGAGAAAATTTCATCTTGAACCTGAGCCTTAAGATTTTCATCTGAAAAATGGGGAAGCATGAGACCTCAGAGGATATTTCTTCATCAGGTCAAATACCATAATGAAGCGAAAGGGCCTTTCCACCCCCAACAGCATAGAAAGGTTCACAGGGATTATGGTTAGCAGTGTCGAAGGCGTGTGTCAGTCACATGTTCAGACCCACATGTGGCCCTGGGTGGTCACTGCTGAGGCAGAGAGCTGGGCTCCCTCCCCTAGTCCTACCTTCACTAATGAATGAGTTCTAACAAAGCGGAAGAAACATCGCTTGCCTCCTGGAGCAAGTCCTCCTCCCGCCCCACTGTGGTCCCTGCTAAGAGTGAGTGAGTCTGCTTTGCTTGTTCACTGACAGATGTGAGAGCAGAGGGTCGTGTTCAGACGGAACGCCAAGCGTCCGGCATGCCAGGAAGCGGCGGGAAAAGGCCATTGTAAGTGACTTGGGGCCCCAGAGCCCAGAGTGAATGGGGACAAGCAGGGGCGTCAGGAAGTGTGGGGGCTTCAGAGACCTGAAGTGCTCTGAGGTCATCAGGACTACAGGAGATAGTTGTATTTCTCTCATTTACAAAAGCACAAGGGTCACCAAAGGGCATCAAAGGTGGCACATGCAAAATGCAGCCAAAGGACTGGTCTGGGAGTGGGGTGGGGTGGTGTGCTGTTGGTGAGGATTTAGGGCTCAGTATCAGAGGCTCGACAGTGCCCAGGGGGTGAGCACTGATGAGGGAGCAGAGCCAGCCCTGCTTCCACTTCTGTGTGACCTTGAGCAACTTCCTTGAGCCTCAATTTACTCATCTGTATATAGGGTCCCCTGGTGTGATCTGGGCTAAAGGACCAAGAGAGCCCGTCTCTTCCTCCCTGCCCAACTCTCTAGTCCTCCCCCAGAGCTAGTCCAGAGGCTCGGGCTATGCCTGGTGGACCTGCTGCAGAGCACCACACAGGGAAAAGTCATTAGGAAGCTGGAGTCAGTGCCCTAATATCATTAGAAAGGAGGGAAGGGAAAGTAAGACAGAAGCACAGAAGGACTCTCTCTGGATTTCCATACACCCCGCCCCCACGTGCCCCCCTTCCCCAACAACGTGGTACTTCAGGGCAGGGCACGCCGAGGTATGCATACCCCAGAGGTGTGCTCGCAGCTGTCGGCAAGCAGGTACTTAAAACCACACGGAGCAACTTCTTGGGATCCTTGTGTGACCGCTCAGTAGATGTGGCATGCTGGCCCTGTTCTAGGTACTGGATGGCAACAGTGAATGAGACAAACAAGGTCTCCACTCCTATGGCTGGGCCAGAAAGAGGAGAGAGAGACGACAGACTCATAAGCAAAGCAGTAAACACTGTAATTACAGATTGGGAGGTGCACTGTGAAATTAATCACGCCACGACTAAAATGTCTAAAACAAATCATGTTATGACTTGTGGGGAGGATCTATTTGCATGGTTGTCTGGGAGGGGCATCTTCAGAGAGCTAGGCCCCAAGGGATGGAAGAAGCCATCCAAGCAAAGGTTCAGGAGGACAGGGGGGCAGAGGCTGGAAAGAGCCTTGTGAGTTCAAGGTCCTGGAGGAGGCGGGTGGCGGGAGGAGAGAGGGGTTGGGCAGGGGGCGGTTGCATTCTTACACGGAGCTGAACTGGGCCACCCTGGGGAACATACCTAGTGCCTGTGACCGTACAGCAGTGCTCTCTCTGGACCGCTGCCCTCTGAGATGCATGGCTGGAGGATCGCTGGCCTTAACCTGTTCTGGAGAAAGCCTGTCTAGACCAGACCCTAGTGGTCTTGCCCACCAGGAGCACAGCTGGAGTTTCTCCAGCAAATCAAAGCCACTCTTCTGAAGGCCATGCCTTTAACTGGATCCAGTCACTAGATGACGGTGGGGGCTGGGAGGAGTTCCCAACCAGGCTTCCCTGACACATCCCCTCTGCTAGGCAGGTCTAGGGGCCTGGCTCCTAAAGGTGACCAGTGTCTACATAGTACCCTGGCAAAACCAAAGCTATCGGCGGCTCCACATCCTTAGGCCCCGGTCCCACTGTTGTCCTCCCCACTCCCTCTGCCCTGTAGCGACCTGGCCTCCGGTGCTCGCCCTCTAGCATCCTCAGCACCTCCCCCAGTGCCAGAAGAAGTCAGGCTCCAAACAGATAACAGAAGCTACATTAGTAGCGGTGACTCCCTCTCCTGTCTCCGCCCAGTCTCTGGCCATTCCCTTTAAGTACAAAATCGCTTCCTTCCGGGCCACCGCCCATGCGATGCCTAACAGCCCCCTCCTCCCATAAGGCAGGTCGTCTGGGATAGTGCCTGTCATTGTCCTGTCTCTGACTCCAGTCCCAGCTGGTGTCGCTTGCTCAGCCGGGTGGCATGGACTGGGGATGAGGACTCTGGGAGCCTGCCATCTAGGGGGCTCCAGGAAGCAACTGGAATGACAGGTCCCTCTGTGTCCCCCTCGGGCAGGGCGAAGGCCGCGTGGTGTACGTCCGAAATCTCTCCAGTGACATGAACTCACGTGAGCTGAAGAGGCGCTTCGAAGTGTTTGGCGAGATTGTGGAGTGCCAGGTGCTCACGAGAAGCAAGAGGTGAGTCAGGCTCTCACAGAGGAGGGGAGCAGGGGTGTGCAGAGGTCCCAGTTCAGGGCTCACCACATTGACGGTGCCCAAGAGGACTTCCAGGACAAACCTACCATTAGGTACAGGAGAAGGGGGACCAGTGACAGCTGAGCAGCCCAGAAATCGCCGCAAACATGTACTGATAGTCTGCTAAAGTGCGAGGCAGCTTTCACGCATTGTCTTTCTTCAGTTTTCCAACTTCGCGTGACACATGCAGCCTTACTCTTTCCGTTGCTTTCCTTTCTGGGTGACGCAGATAAGTCAACTGAGCAGCTAGTTAGTGGCAGAGCCAGATCTGCACCCCATGTGTCAGCTTCTGGTTATCCATCCTAGGGCTGATATGGGGCTGCCAAAAGCCCGAGGTGGCTGAAGGCACACTTGTGTTGCACTCTTGGCTGCAAACCCCCTGTTTTTCCACCCCTCCGTTCCTCTGCAGCTGCAGCCCCGTGTCCCACTCACCCAGGGAAGCAGTGCCTCATCTCTCGGGAGATCTGTAAGAATAGGCTGCATATAAATGCACAACTTAGGTGTCAAAACTTTGTCAGATTTGAAATAATTCTGAAGTATCTCCTGTTATTACTTGCAAACTGAGTTATTAAGGTTTTAAAATTCTAATTTAATAATGACTTTTAAAAACTTCAGTGAGAAAATAGTTTCTACATAAGAATCGTTACACATCTCACAACCCTTCTGATGGCTATGGAAAAATAACAAGTGAGGATGTGGAGAGACTGGAATCCTTGTGCGGTATGAGTTGGAATGTAGTGGGTTGGCCAAAAAGTTCATTTGGGTTTTTCCAACAGATGTTATGGAAACCCAAACAAGCCAATAAAAGGTGCAACCACTATGGAAAATAGTATGGGGATTCCTCATAAAATTAAACATAAAATTACCATTTAACCCAGCCATTCCTCTTCTGGGTATATAATCAGAAGAATTGAAAGCAAGATCTTGAAGAGGTATTTGCACATACATATTCATAGCGCTGTTATTCACAGTATCCAAGAGTTGGCAACAACTCAAGAAGAATGGATAAGCAAGATGTATATGCATGCCGTGGAATATTAGTCTTAAGAAGGATGGGAGTCAATCCTGTCACATGCTATAGCATGCATGAACCTTGAGGACATTATGCTGAGTGAAAGAAGCCGGTCACAGAAGGACACATACTGTGTGATTCCGCTTACATGAGGGATCTAAAGGGGTTAAACACATAGACATGGAAAGCAGAATGGTAGTGGCCAGAGGCTGGGGGAAGAGGATATAAGGCGTTGTTGTTTAATGGGTTCAAAGTTTCAGTTTTGTGAGATGAAAAATTTCTAGAGATCCATCTTACAACAGTGTGAATTAACACAGTGTGGCTCTAGTGGTAAAGACCCACCTGCCAGTGCAGGAGATGTAAGAGACATGGGTTCAAACCCTGGATTGGGAAGATCTCCTGGAGTAGGGAATGATGACCCAGTCCAGTGTTCTTGCCTGGAAAATCCCATGAGCGGAGGAGCCTGGTGGGCTACAGTCCATAGCGTCACTAAGAGCCAGACACGACTGAAGCCACTTAGCATACATGCTAAGCATGTACTTAACACAACTGAACCATACACTGAAAAATAATAAAGGTGGTAAGTTTTATGATCTGTATTTTTGTCATAATTTGTTTTAAAAAGTCATGACGCAGATTAAACTATGTACGTTCTGTGCAGTCTTCAGGATATCCCATGAAGGTAGCATGTAAAAACAAAGCAAGCAAATTAATCTCTAAGGAGACGGTTCAGTTAAGATTTTAGAAGTACTCAGGAGTCTCAGATATGTAGAGTCAGAGGGTTCCAGCCTTGGCTGGTTCAGAGAGGTGTCAGGAAACGCAATTCAGTCGAGTGTTTGTGAGGCACTCGAGGTCGGTAGGCCTGTGCTGAGTGGTAGGATGGTGCTGTTCTTGAGGAGTCTGAGTAGCAGACCAGTGGATCAGGATTCATTTGATTGTGGAACTGGTGAGTGTAGATCTGACTTTAGGTCCCCCTCACATTGGCATTCTTCTCAGGCAGGCTTCCCTCGTGCTTGCAAAGTGGTTACCTCCAGCCTTAAGCATATCTCCTACCCAGGGAAGCAGGAGTTCCAGCAAAGATACGGCATGGACTCTTTGGGGTTCTGTTTTGGGTGACAGGTTCACGCTTGAACAATCACTGCAGCCAAGGAGGGTCACTGTCTCGTGCCTTACCCTGGTGCCCTGAGCCCAGCTGAGCACCGGGTGGTGGTGTCAGAGGGCAGGGAGAGAATGCTGAGTAGGCGGGCGTGAAGGAGGAGATGTATGTGCAATATTGGCGATCTTCGGGAAGGTGAAGGACAGGTTAACAGCCGAAGAAGTGGCGGCTGAGGGACTTCCCTGGTGGTCCACTGGTTAAGAACCCACCTTCCAGTGCAGAGGACGTGCATTCAGTCCCTGGTCGGGGGACTAAGATCCCATATTAAGCCTGTGTGCCACCACTAGAGACCCCGTGTGCAGCTAGAGAATCCGCATGCCGTGACCCCTGAGCCCGTGCGCTCTAGAGCCCATGTGCTGCAAGAAGAGCGGCCCGAGTGCCACAACTAGAGAAAGCCCGCGCTCTGCATCAGAGATTCGGCACAGCTAGATGAATGGATGCTTAATTTAAAAAAAGAAGTGGCGGCTGAGGCTGACTTTGAAGGGTGTGGGGGTGGTAGGGTGGAGCACAGGTGTGGCCGATCCTGAAAAGTGGGGATCGTGAAGCAAACAGAGGGGACTATGAAGAGCCTCAGATTTCANCATGACGCAGATTAAACTATGTACGTTCTGTGCAGTCTTCAGGATATCCCATGAAGGTAGCATGTAAAAACAAAGCAAGCAAATTAATCTCTAAGGAGACGGTTCAGTTAAGATTTTAGAAGTACTCAGGAGTCTCAGATATGTAGAGTCAGAGGGTTCCAGCCTTGGCTGGTTCAGAGAGGTGTCAGGAAACGCAATTCAGTCGAGTGTTTGTGAGGCACCCGAGGTCGGTAGGCCTGTGCTGAGTGGTAGGATGGTGCTGTTCTTGAGGAGTCTGAGTAGCAGACCAGTGGATCAGGATTCATTTGATTGTGGAACTGGTGAGTGTAGATCTGACTTTAGGTCCCCCTCACATTGGCATTCTTCTCAGGCAGGCTTCCCTCGTGCTTGCAAAGTGGTTACCTCCAGCCTTAAGCATATCTCCTACCCAGGGAAGCAGGAGTTCCAGCAAAGATACGGCATGGACTCTTTGGGGTTCTGTTTTGGGTGACAGGTTCACGCTTGAACAATCACTGCAGCCAAGGAGGGTCACTGTCTCGTGCCTTACCCTGGTGCCCTGAGCCCAGCTGAGCACCGGGTGGTGGTGTCAGAGGGCAGGGAGAGAATGCTGAGTAGGCGGGCGTGAAGGAGGAGATGTATGTGCAATATTGGCGATCTTCGGGAAGGTGAAGGACAGGTTAACAGCCGAAGAAGTGGCGGCTGAGGGACTTCCCTGGTGGTCCACTGGTTAAGAACCCACCTTCCAGTGCAGAGGACGTGCATTCAGTCCCTGGTCGGGGGACTAAGATCCCATATTAAGCCTGTGTGCCACCACTAGAGACCCCGTGTGCAGCTAGAGAATCCGCATGCCGTGACCCCTGAGCCCGTGCGCTCTAGAGCCCATGTGCTGCAAGAAGAGCGGCCCGAGTGCCACAACTAGAGAAAGCCCGCGCTCTGCATCAGAGATTCGGCACAGCTAGATGAATGGATGCTTAATTTAAAAAAAGAAGTGGCGGCTGAGGCTGACTTTGAAGGGTGTGGGAGTGGTAGGGTGGAGCACAGGTGTGGCCGATCCTGAAAAGTGGGGATCGTGAAGCAAACAGAGGGGACTATGAAGAGCCTCAGATTTCACGGCAGGAAGCCTGGGTGTGAGTCCCTGCCCTGCCCCCTGTCTTTGGGCAAATCCTGAACTCAGAGCCTGTTCCTCATCCCAGAGGGAGCGAGGACAGCCGTTCCTGGCCACAGGGGTCTGAGTGCATGTGAGGCGATGGGTGGCGGCCAGCACTTACCAGTGCTTTATTGCCGACCCAGTGGCCGTCTTCATGTCTGTCGGGAGCCATGCGACACAGTCATGAGCCGTTGACTCATGACTCATGGTTCCCCGCCCCTCAGCTGGTAGCAACTGGTCTGATAGTGCCCACCAGGCTGGCCTGGTGACACGCTCCCCGTTTCCTCTCCTTCCAGAGGCGAGAAGCATGGCTTCATCACCTACCGGTGTTCTGAGCACGCAGCCCTATCCCTGAGGAATGGCGCCGCCCTGAGGAAGCGCAGTGAGCCCTCCTTCCAGCTGAGCTACGGGGGGCTCCGGCACTTCTGCTGGCCCCGCTATACTGACTACGGTGAGTATGCAGGCCCTGTGCATCCCGCTCATACCCAAAGCTCTGGGGGCAGTGGCCTCCTTTATTGAACCGAAAGCCCCCTCTGGACACGGCTCCCATGCCCAGGCTGCCCTGTGATTGTTGCTTAGTCACTGAGTCCTGTCCAACTCTTTGTGACCCCAGGGAGTACAGGCCACCAGGCTTTCTGTCCATGAGGTTTCCCAGGCAGGAATACTGGAGTGGGTTGCCATTTCCTTCTCTGGAAGATTGTCCTGACCCCCGGATTGAACCCATGTCTCCTGCATTGGCAGGCAGATTCTTTACCCCTGAGCCATGGGGGAAGACCGGGCTCCCCCATGCTGGTGGGAGTAACTTGGCAGCTACTCGGCCTGGAGGCTGTCCTCTTGCCTTCCTTCTGGCCTCTGGTCCATCTTGCCCTGTGCCAGGACTGGTACCAAAGAGATGGAGCCTCTCGTGGTCTCTCGGGAGGTCCAGTCTCGTGTTCGCAGCCAGGTGGCAGAACCACAGCTACCATGTCTGTGACCTCACAGGGCCGGTAGCCACCCTGCCATCCATGGTGGCCCTGGCAGGCAGCAGCCTTGTTCATTGCTGGGCCACAGTGAAACAATATTGTCACTATGCCCTCACCGTCTGGGGACAAGTTGGTAAAGAAGGACAAGTACAATTTGGGAGAGAGTTCGTGGTAGGCCAGAGTCTGCTGCAGCCTCCACAGTGCAGATCTGAGCGTCAGGAGACCCCGGAGGCAAGTGGCCAGGCAGTGCTCCTGACTTTGTGTCCCCCGTGTGGACCCAGTTCCCCAGCCATGCACTGAGGACATCGTAGTTGTCTGCCTTATGTGACTTCTGTGCTGGTTTCCTAAAGGGCAAGAAACCATCAGGGGAAGGAGAATTAGAAGCTGTTGGAGCGGGAAAGGAGCCCTGGGGGGAGGGTTCTGGTTCAGGCATCCCCAGCCTGCAACCAGGGCAGCTGAGCCCCCAAGACACCACCCACATGGCAGAGGTGGCCTGGAGGAGTGCAGAGCCACTGCCCACTGCTCTCTGAAACCTCAGGCCACCTCCGCTCCGTGGGGCTGACCCTGGTGGCAGATTTTCTGATTGGCAGGCTTTCTGAATCGCTCTGCCTTCCCCTCTCACTGACTCCTCCGCCCCCGCCCAGATTCTAATTCAGAAGAGGCCCTGCCTGCATCAGTGAAAACCAAGTACGAAGCCATGGATTTTGACAGCTTACTGAAGGAGGCCCAGCAGAGCCTGCACTGATAACAGCCTTAACCTTCGAGGAATACCTCAATACCTCAGACAAGGCCCTTCCAAAATGTTTACGTTTTCAAAGAAATTAAGTATATGAGAAGGAGAGAGAGCGAGCGCGTGAGAGAGAGAGAGAAACTCGGAACTGCTGTCCTTTTTTAAAAAAAAAAAGATCAATGTTTACATTGAACAAAGCTGCTTCTGTCTGTGAGTTTCCATGGTGTTGATGTTCCACTGCCACATTAGTGTCCTCGCTTCCGACGGGTGTCCTGGGTGCGCGCCAGATGCTTGGTCTGGCACCCACCTCCCCTTCCTCCCCGACCGACGTTCCCTCGTAGACGTGCAGCTGTGTTCACCATACCATTTCTTGTCTGTAGTGTGTGATGATGAAATTGTTACTCGTGAATAGAATCAGGATTATAAACTCATTTCTAATTGAAGAAAAAAAAGTATATCCTTAAAATAATGTATTTATGGCTCAGATGTCCTGTGCCTGGGATTATTATATTGCTTCCTTGATTTTGTTAACTATGCACTGTCATGAGGTGTTTGCCATTGACCTGCACTGCTCCCTTTACCGGAATGCCCCAGAAGTGCTGGCGGCCAGAAGCCTGGTGACCAGGGAGGAGTGGCATGCAGCCACCATCAGGAGCGATGGAGAGAGGGCCTGTTTCTGGGCCTGTTCTGCCAAGCGCTGTCTTGTCTCTCATTGAGCAAGCTGGGGTCTGTTTACAGTCGGTGCCCAGCTCACACTTAGAGTTTGTGCCTGGACATGAGTGCACAGATCCTGCGGGCCTTGGAAAGAAGGTGGGGTGAGCTGCATTATTCCTGTTTTCCAGGTGAGGCCAGCAGTGCCTCAGGAGAAAAAATGACTTGCCCAGGATTTCACAACCTGTGAGACTATAGTGGCCCAGCCCAGACCCCTCCTCCTGCCTTAAAGAGGCACAGTTGCAAGGACTGGTAGAAGTGGGTTCAACTGAAAAGTACAACAGGCTAGGCGCCTCCAGCCTCATTTTGGGGGGCAAGTTGGCAGCTCCCTCATCAATATTGGGCAAGTTCAGGCTTTGGCACCAGTCTTGATCCAAGGGGTCCTGAGGTGTGCTCACACCTGTGGACACGCCGTCAGAGCTTCAGGGACACACCTGGAGTGATGCGGAGAGACGAGCTGGGAGCAGTCACCCTTTTGGGGCCAACTACCACCTCATCCTCCTCCAGCTTGACTTCCCTTTCCTTCACCTGTGAAGTTGTTTGGGCGGCAGGGGTAACGGGGAGCAGGAGGGGATGTGAGGCATGGGGATAGATAAGACAATCTCCAAGCTCCTTTCCAACTTAGAAAACATTCTCACTGGGTTTTATTTTAAAGTTTGTGTTCTTGAGTAGTATCAAAGCCATGTCCACCTTGGATGTTCAGGAGGTGCCTTGGGGGCCATTTGTGAGGGGGAGCATGGCCAGGCAGGGTGAGAGTGCACTGCTTCAGCGTCAGACAGAGTGTCTCCAACTTGGTCTTTTTCACACATCAGAGTTCCTTGGGGAGTTTTTGTATTTGAAAGAAGATCCTGCTGCTTAAAAAAGTTTGAACTTGGCTCATTTAACTAAACAAAGTGATATAATCTATTATTAATTCCAAGCCTTGTTCTTTAGCACTCGGTAGTTATGGGGTTTGGGTTTTCTATTTATGTTCTTAAGATTATAAAATACCTCAGTAGGTTAACTGGGCCAATAAACCTCTCCTGAGAGGTGAGCATACTTCAAGCCCACAGAGAAGGTCGGAGAACAATGGCACTGGAAGAAACAGGGAATCTGAGTTCCTGTGTATCAAGTCACTTCATCTCTCTGGACCCCCGTTTTCTTTTTATGTGAGATGAACCAAGGAGGAGAATTAGGCAGGCTGATCTCTAAGGTCCCTGCCAGCTCTGATAGCTGTGGCTTCTAAGGTGGTATCTAGCAAGTTCATGGCGCATGGGCCACTGTTCCCACATCCTTGGCCAGTTGCAGACATAACTAGTTGACCACTGCACTCATGTTCTTTGAACTTGGTCATGCTCAACAATCCTCACTACAGTGCTCTGAGCAGTCATGACTAGCTGATCAGAGTTTAAGCCATCTGACACCCTGGTCTAGTCTTTGAAAGTTTTCTGTCATACAGAACCCTGTGGTGGCCAGGTTTCATGCTGGCCCATCGCTCTCTGTCATGTCCTCATCTATGAGAGAAGATTGCCCTTAAGCCATTCCTTGGCACAGGACTCCCAGTACTACTCTGACACAGTCCTGCTTGGAGGTGGGGGCCGAGAGGAATAGTGGACAGGAATATGTTTGAAGAAGGCAGGGTTTATAAGGATAGACCAAAAAGGAGAATTTCCATGGCACGAGTCTGAACATTATAAATTCCCTTTATAGCTGTTCACTGCCTGGCACACAGTAGGCACACAGTAAATCATTATGGGATAGAATGGAATGGAACGGAATAGAATTTAAATCCACCTGATGCCTCCCCTAACTCCTGATTTGCACCAACGAGTAAACTGAAATTTCATCCTGTGGAAAAAATAGAAAGGAACTATACATTCAGAGTGGAGAGAGCTGCGTTGAGTACTGGCTTTGCCAAGAACTAACTCTGTGACTTAAATAAGTCAGAGTCCCTTCTTCTCCCTAAGTCTCAGTGTGCTAGGAGGGGTTGGACTAGAAGATCTCTAAGCCTCTCCTGTTTGCTTCTTCCCTGATTGCACTAGACCAGGGGTTCTACCACGGGCAGGTGGTACCTTAGGGTGAAGAAATGCAGATTTTTAGTGAAGGACAAGTTTCTTCCCCCTACTGGGTCAGCTGAAGCCGCCCTTTCACTTCAGATTAATACAAGGCACTTGAAGGTGGTCAGACGCTGGCCCTTGAGCAGAGATTTGAGTTTAGTCCTGGGACATGATATGCTTAAAGTTGGGGCTGGGGCCTGCGGATGGGAGAGGGTGCCTGCCGAGGGCATCAAGCAGTTTCTTCTCACCATCCTATACGTGAAAGGATACAAGTTCTAAAATTGACCAACCCTGCAGATAACCTCCATCCGAAGACTCATTCGGTGCTGTGTATTATTTACCAAGGAGACTCCAAGGTCTCTCCAGGAAAACCAGTCAGCCTTGGTCTCTTTCCTACCAAATTAAGGAGTCACCCAGAGGGAGCAGCTGCCATTGGCAAGCATCTCACTGTAGCTCTGTCCTAGTGTTTGCTCTCCGTCATGTTTACATGTGATTGCCATACACGCTTACAGTAGACTGTGTTAGTAGCCACCCACACAAGGCAGGTGGTACTGTCCATCTCTGTGCCGTGCTGGTGTTTTCCAAATATGTTCCATCTAAATGCTAAGTGGAATTCTTCCATCTCCTTCCTCAGTCGGTACAAGGCTGAATCAGAATCCTCACTCTCGGGGGCTCTGGTTAATGAAGGAAAATGCATCAAAGAGGTAAAGAATATGAGTGGATGGAGTGCAGCTAAGGCCCTGACCCTCTTCTCCCCATCACACCTTGACCCCCAGTCAGAACACTGCTTTGAGGTATCAATATAAAGCACCAGTCAGGTGTCTGCAGCTGCTGTGAGCTCTCATAGCCCCGTGTGTGGAATGTGCTCAGGAGAGAGGCAGGGCTTTGGGAGCTCCAGGGTGGGAAGAGGGAGGGGTGGGGGATGCTCTGAACTGCAAAGACTCGGTACTCAGGTCCTTATGTGGGAAGAGATGCAACAAGAAATCTGCCTCGCCTAAAGCCGGTGTTGATGTTTGGAGAGCGATTTCTTCTAGGCGTATGCAGTATGCACGCTGAGGGGACAGGGACAGCATGACAGTGCAGCTTGAAACCCTGTCCCAGGCCTCGGGTTCAGTTGCAATGACAGCTGAGCCCCCAGTGAGAGCGATGGGATGTCCCAGCTGTGAAGCAGAATCAACCCTAAAGGATTTGTTGATCTGACTCACTCATGTCGAAACTGCAGTTTTTTCTTACTGTTTGTGATTTAGCAATTGTCCTCAGACATGACCAAGGAAAGAAGCTGAATGTATAGTAGCAAATAAAGTGAACCTAACGGTTTCAATGGCCAAAGAAGAGGGGTCCTTCCCACTGGGGCAGAAGGAACCCGGCTAGCGCTTATGTGCAATATGTTTAAGCTGGGCCCCAAGTCCCTGAGACGTTTGCACACATAGATGGGCTCCAGGACTGTCTGCTGAGTCCAGGGGTACAGGGTAAATGGAGGAAGAGCTCGGGAGCTGGGAAACCTTCGTGCATAGAGATGCCCTTGGCTCGAAAGAGACATAGAGTGGAGGGCCCCTGGGAGCCGGCTTTAGAATGCCCAGGAAGCAGGCAGAGGCTGACTTTGCATTAAACCAATAAAAGCACTTTGAGAAACCCATGACACTAAGCCTGGCTCCATGTTTCTACACTGGCAAACATGGATGTCCCTGGGCGACGTGAGGTCCTCTCCTAGGCATTGGGACAGGGGGCCAGGAAAGGGGCTGGTGAGGGAGGAAGGCAGAGGTGCCTTCATAGACATCAGCCGAGGGAGAGCCCATCCTAGGGCCAGTCCTAAAAAAATGGAGCAATGCTTTTTGATCTGGTACCTATTTTTGTTTAAAAAAAAAAAAATGAAGACAGTGCAGCCAATTAAAATGGGTTTGCAGAGCAAGTCACTTACCTATAAGCCATCTTAAAGTGAGAAACCCAATGTTTCTTACTTGCTATGTGATCTTGGGCCTGTTTCCTCATTTACAGATGGGAATGAGTATTGGATGGGCTGAGCGCTAAAGTTCCTTTCACTTCTGATGGGCTAAGATTCCCATCCTGGAGCACCAGGAAGCCATCATTAACTCATGAAACCAATTCCATGCTCTGGCTGCGCCCAACTCATGTTCAGGGTGAGCGTTCTCGCAAGGTTACCAACCAGCAGGGAGTTCAAATCCACATGGTCCTGGCCGAGTTACCTTATCTGAGGAGGCCAGCTCCCCAGGACGGATCTAAGCCATAGTTTCTGGTGGGGATGGTGAGAAGTTAAACCCCAGCTTGGCTGGGTGGCGATGTCAAATCTCATATTAGCTTTGTCTTCGTCCCCACCAAACAGCTTTCAATCTGAATGTTGCGACCTCTTGGCTGTTTCTCTCTTGCTGTCAAACAATACTAGCAATACACTTGTTTTTGCAAAACAGCTTAACTTAGGTACTTTTCGCACATTTGTTTCAAATGATGGTAAAACATACGGGGCAACAGGAGGCATGGATCACACTGCATATGTTTAGGGCAGCTTTTGTTTTTTGTTCCTTTAATGGTATAGCAGTGGTAGCTGAGGCTCTGAGATTTTGTGGGGCAGATTTTCAGAAAACTCCGTTTCATCAGAATGCCTTGCACATTCAGAAGCAGCAGAGAAATCCAACTGCCCAAACTGGGGGCTTGAAGAATAGGGTTTTGTAGGTGGTCAGTCCCTGGGCTGTTCAATAACGCCTGCAAAAGGTGTTTTATAGCTAGGACGCCCTCTGTGCTGTATGTTTTGTCAAAGGATCCTCCAGATCTCCACTTTGTCGGCCTCGCTCATGGGTGACTTTTGAAGGGATTGGTCAGCTTCCACCTCAGCACTTTGCCTTATCAATGTCTGGTCGCCATCTAGTGGCCAAAGACTGTCTCCACCAGCTACCCAGATAGAAGGCAAATAAAGCCTTTCGACCAGCTTGCAGTCCAACACCAATGTTGGGAATGAAATGCAAGGAAATGAGCGAACTGTCTGCATGTTTAGAGCCCAGTGTAACACCAGTCAGAAGCCCCAGAAGCAACCACTCAGACTGAAAAATACACTAGCTCTCCTGAGGGCAGCGGAAACATGAGTGGACCCGGCCCAAGTGCCCAGGAGGGGTTTACTGTAACTGCAATACTGGCAGCCCAGCTGCTGACCTTATAAGTGAACCTCTGCTAGGTGGCCCCCACTGGACCCTCAGGACAAGCAGAGGGGTTGTGCATGAGGATTTTGTGGGGGGCCTGGCCGTGGCCTTTGATATGGTCTACTGAATAGCCAAACAGCTTTTGTTTGCTTGTTTTGTATTTTGTATTTAAAAATCTTGTCAAATGTTTTTGTGTTAGGAATAAAAAGTCATAAACTACTCCCAACTTTGTTTCTTGAGGAATGTTCTGATTCCAACGGAAAGAGGTTGGAAATCTCAAGGGGTGTGTGGTCAGGGTGGTCAGTGGACCAGAGAAGTGGACCGCTTGGATTTCCAAATGGTTTCAGTGGAAGATGACCATCCAGAAGTGCGACGTGGGGCAGGCTGCTCCAGAAATTCACACACACCCACCCCTTCACCTCCTTGTGCTGCGATATTAGCATTAGCATTGGCTTGGAGCATCTGCTTCTTCCAGAGGTGGCTGCTAATGTTGAAACCAACCCAAGGTTCCTCCCCCCACCCACCCCAGGTTTCTAAAGAGATGGTGTCTGTAGCTAGCCTTAATTGACTGGGCAAGGTGGTTCCTATGGTCCCTTCCAGCATTTCCAAATCTTGGACTCAAATCCTTTTCTCTTGGTGTGACCATGCAGCCTAGAGAATTCTGAGCAATAGGAAGCCAGGGCTTTCCTCGGCTCTGTAACAGGGTCAAACCAGGGAATGGCTCACCTCGTGAGGTTTGGGTATCCCCAGGGGTACTACCGTAGGGGGCATTATTCATTAGGAAGCTCAACAAGGTAACTACAGCCTGGGGTGCGTGAGTGCAGGCTGTGTGTGTGTGTCTGTGTGTGTCTGTGTGTGTCTGTGTGTCTGCACGTGTGCACGCTTGTGTGTGTGTGTGTGGAATTACATTGATGCATTTCTTGAGAAAGGTGCAAGAATTTCGCCTACACAGAGGGACACATCTGCTTTGTTATTTATAATAGAAAGCTAAATTTTAATTTTTTAAAGGACACTGCTAATGATTGAGAATCGAGTTTTTAGTTTTGCTATTTTTTTTAATTGGTAGAGGATTTTTTATATATTTTTTTCCATTTTGTTGGGTTGTGTCCTTATTTATATAAATACTTTATCTGTGAGAGGCAAGGAAGAAAACTTCTTTGCCTTTAATTATTGTGGTTGTCATCGTCCCTATTTTATTTCTGGTGTGATTTATCTGTCTTACCTTCTAAATGAGAAAATGTTTTCCTGTATTTGTACATTGTCAGATTCTATAGTTTCATAGATAATTTAACCAAATTGCTCTCTGTATTATTATTCTGTGGGTATAAAGTTCTATTTTAATGTCTGTAAATACTTCAGAACTGGCTTCTTTTCTCAAACTCCACTGTGGAGTTATTGTTTACATCACAAAAACTGTAGAATCTCTATGCTCATGTACTGTAAATAGTGAAGTGATCTGCTTATAAATAAACTTAACAAATACACTATAGAGATTAAAAAGAAAATACCACCCACAGCTCTGCCCAGGTGTGTCTTTCTTTATTGGGTCCTATGTGCTTATAAAGGGTTGCTCTGGCTACTAACTAGGAAAAGGCTTCTAGTTTCAGGGGCATCTCTCAGAGAAGACCTCAGCCCAGGGTGCCTCTCCAAAATTTTCCAAGTTTACTTGTCCTTTCTTCATAGCACTTTTCATGGATCACAAGGAACCATTCAGACTTGCTTCCCATAACGTTGTTCCATTACCAACTTTATGCCAGTATGACTTATAAAGCTATACCACCTTCTGAATGAGGACTCCCTTGTTTTGGTATATCTGCTTTTCCACACAAACACACTACATGTATGTGCTAAAACAGATATTTTGACATTATGGTTTCAGGCAAAGACACTTGCCAGTTGACAACTGTGAAACAGTCTCTGGACAGAGAATATAGAAAAAAGACTTGAATTGTGTACCATATTTGGGTGAACTTGAAACATTTTCCTTTGCTTACTTACTCCCATGAGAGCAGTGAAGAGGATCTCCCAGGACCTTTCATCTTGGATGTGTGTGTTATTGCTGCGAAGTTGTCCTGGGTTGAACCAATATGGCCAGGCCTTAACACCTGGCATGGATCTGCCGTTGGCTGCAGGCCACCACCCTCAGGCAAACTGTCTCCCTGCAGATGAGGTAATCCTGAAGGGACTGAAACTGAGGGCTGTTTGTTGATAGCGCTCATCACTGCTGAGATCACGGTCTTCAGTAAAGGGTCTGGGCAGCTCCTCACAGTATCCGCCACAACTGGATATTAGGGGTTCATGTGTGGCATGCGATCATGATGTGATTATGTTTGAAAACACCCATTCATCTTTAAAGATGCGTAATGCAGGAGTCAATGATATGCCTGGAATTTGCTTTTAAATATTTCAGCTAAGGAAAACAAAAAAGAAAACTCTGAAAGGACAGATGAAGCAAATGCGGCAAAAATCCTGATGTTAGAACCTGCGTGATGGGTAGGAGTCAATTCATTGTGTAATTCTCTACTTTTGTGAATGATTGCATATTTGTGTACTATAAAATGAAAGTATAAGAACACAAAAGATTCTAGGTAAGTAGATGAGTCTGGCACTAATGTCTGTGAAAACTAAAATGTGGGTTGTCACTCAATAAAAAGTTCTCACAGCTGAAAAAAGGCTTGAAAGCCACTAGGAAAGATGTAAACTAAATTCTCTTTCAGTTTTCAAGCCCCACAACTCTGACTTCTTGAGCAGGTGGTGTGTGGTTTCCCACCGGCCTGGGTCCTCTCGTCCGTGAAGGGTGGGGCCGGCCTGGGCCCTGGGTCCTCGCTCTGCTACTGGACACAGCAAGACTTGGATGCAGGCCCGCCCCCAGGTTGCTTTCCGCCAGGCTGACTTCCTGCGGCTGCTGCAATCAGTCAGGAAAGACAACACACCAGGTGAGAGGAGGCTGCAGCGGGCTTTCCCTCCGACCTTGTTTGGACCAAGGGTTGCAAACTCAAGGGCTTTTGGAGGTCCTACATCCACCACTTTATTATTGGAGTTTGTCCTACCCTGGTCAGGGGTGGTTGGGAGCCTCAATCTTGGGAACCAAGCTGTGCCACGGCTAACGGTGTGACTGGACTACACTTCACCTCTGCGAGCCTCTGTGCTCTCATATGCAGAATGGGGGCGATGGGGTTGCAGAGTGGCCTGAATGGGCCTACGTGTGTAAGGCTCTGTGGTCGTGAGCGCCCAGTGTGTGTGGGGTTGGGACCCCCATCCTCCCCCTTCCGCAAACCTTGGTTGGCTGCCTGCTGTTTCTGCTTCTCCTCCTCCAGCCCCTTCATCTTGGCCTCGTACTCATCAGCAAGCGCTTTCCACTCCTTGCGGTTGTTGGTAATCCCATCCAGCATGGGAGTGATCTCCTCGTGGAAACGGGAGAATTCCTGCAAGAGACAGAGCGTCTGGCACAGGCACAGGCACAGAGCCCTGGGATCCAGCTCCAGGCAGAGCAGTGTGTCACATCCTCACTGGAGTGAGCTTCCCCAGGGGGGCGGCAGCTTCCATCACCCAGTGGTGTTGGAGACGACGCTGCAGGGCCCTCCGTCACAAGGGCCCATACCTCGCTTGCGTAATACCCTCCTGTGGCACCACCTGGCTTTCAGGATGGATCACAAACTCCACAACGGCTCCCAAACCCAGTGGTCTTCCTCATCACCAACTGGAACCCTCCGGACATTCTAGATCTCTCTCTGGGCCTCACACCAGCTCGTCGCCTTGCTGGAACTCTCTAACTTCACCCTCTTTTCCCTTGAGGGCTCTACTCAGACATCACTTCCTCAGGGAAGCCTCTTCTGATCCCCAAGGTAAGTTGAATCCTCTGTTAGCAGCTCCCCAAACCTTACATTCCCACATCACATTTCACTGTAGTGATTCCCCCTGCTAGTCTGCCTCCGGAGCTGTGCGCTGGGGAGGCAGGCACATCTCTGCTCGTTCACTGGGGTGACTTTGGCCCAATACAAGGTCTGGGGCACAAAGATGCGATGAGGATTCTAGCAGTCTCTTAGCCCTAGAATAAAAATAATGCCTTTAAGCACAGCACGTGACAGTTTATGATGCTCTGTGTCTCCTTTGGTCCTCAGAAAACTCCTGCCAGGTAGGACAATGAGACTCCTCACTTCTAGATTTTTGGGTAAAGAAATGGAGATGCAGATTGGCAGAGATTTGCATAATGTGAGAATGGCACATCCAGGGTCCACTTCAGAGTTCAGCCAGAGCTAGCTGTGCTCAGATCAATTCTACCACCAGCCGTGTGACCTTGGGTAGGTCCCCATGAAATTGGGACGGTACCTCATGGAGTTGCTGTGATAATGCACATAAGGCTCTTAGCTCAGTCCCCATTGTTTTGTATATCACTGATGATCACAGAGAGCATCAGCTACCCTGCCCTGTTGCTTGGAGGATCCCTGTTAGTCTGTGTTGTATCGGAGATGCACTCGTGCGCCCCCTGCGAGCAGAAGGGCTGCAGCTCAAGTGAAAGTGAAAGTCGCTCAGTCATGTCTGACTCTTTGTGACCACATGGACTATGTAGTCCATGGAATTCTCCAGGCCAGAATACTCAAGTGGGTAGTCTTTCCCTTCTCCAGGGGATCTTCCCAACCCAGAGATCGGACCCAGGTCTCCAGCATTGCAGGCGGATTCTTTACCAGCTGAGCCTGAGAACACTGAGCCCAAGAACACTGGGAAGCCCAAGAACACTGGAGTAGGTAGTCCACCCCTTCTCCAGTGGATCCTCCTGACCCAGCAATCGAATCGGGGTCTCCTGCGTTGCAGGTGGATTCCTTACCAATGAGTTTATCAGGAAAGCCCCCACGCAGCAGAAAGAGCCCTCAAATACAGGGTCAGGCTCCCCCTCTGATGCTGTGTCCTGGCCCTGTCATTTCTCTTCTCTGACATCGTCTCCTCGTGTAACAATGCCAAAATAAAAGTAACCAATGGGAGGTGGATGGTGGCACAGATAACATGGACAGGGGCATGGCGGGTTTCTCAAGAGGGAGACTTTAATGTTGAGCCAGAGCTCAAAGAGAAAATTCAGACTATCTTTCAACAGCTGAGTAACTGTGACCTGTCATATTCCCGCCAGTTGGGGAAGTTAACTGAACATGTATCTGCTATGCTCCCCATGTCTCTGCCTGAAAAGGCATCATTTGACCCACAACTATTTACTGAACAACTCTGGGCTTCCTTTCTTTCCGTTGATAAAGAATCCCACCTGCAATGCAGGAGACCCTGGTTCAATTCCTGGATCAGGAAGATCCACTGGAGAAGGGATAGACTACCTGCTCCAGTATTCTTGGGTTTCCCTTGTGGCTCATCTGGTAAAGAATCCGCCTGCAATGTGGGAAGCCTAGGTTAGATCCCTGGGTTGGTNAGACCCTGGTTCAATTCCTGGATCAGGAAGATCCACTGGAGAAGGGATAGACTACCTGCTCCAGTATTCTTGGGTTTCCCTTGTGGCTCATCTGGTAAAGAATCCGCCTGCAATGTGGGAAGCCTAGGTTAGATCCCTGGGTTGGTAAGATCCCCTGGAGAAGGGAAAGGCTACCCACTTGAGTATTCTGGCCTGGAGAATTCCATGGACTGTATAGTCCATGGGGTCACAAAGGGTCGGACACGACTGAGCAAACTTCACTTAGGATGTATGAAGCTCCAGGCTCTGGCCTGGGTGAAAAGTCATAGAGGCTCTTGCGGGACTGTCCTGACAACCAAGTGCCACTGGAGGTGAGATGCATTTTGTAAAGTAGCACTCACAGGTCACTTGCCAGGGCTTTTTATTCCTGATATCATTTGGGAATCCCAGGCTCACCAAAGACATTTTGTTGGACCTAAGAAAGCGAAAGACTTACCTTGTAGACAAAGGTGCAAACAAA
This sequence comes from Neotragus pygmaeus, assembly GCA_006410875.1. NCBI lineage: Eukaryota > Metazoa > Chordata > Mammalia > Artiodactyla > Bovidae > Neotragus > Neotragus pygmaeus. Next base: position 800,992 of record SJYV01018899.1, on the reverse strand, counting down.
GTCGATGAAGCCGACCTGAAGCTTAGGGAGTTCATCCGCCTTGTTTCTGTCCATCATGGGCTGTCAGGGGGAGAGAGAGTTAATTGCACTGGGTCCCTGTTGGGCTGATGCAGCAGGGAACCCATCTTACCTATGAAGTGAAGCATTCTTCCAAAACAAAAACCCTCTCACTGGTCTCCCTGAGTCTGGTGGGGAGTCAGCAGACCATTCCAGCCAAGTTTACTTTCAACATCGATAGAGTCACAGCTGGACAGGTCTTCCCCTTGCATGGTTTGTGCTATTAGCACAGAGCCATGGGAGGTAGACTCCTAGACTGTCAGAACTGAAAGGGAAATCTAAGTTTTGGCCACTTGTCAATCTCTACTGAGCTGACTGAGCCAAGGATACACCTTAGAGCAGGGTCTCCAAACTTTGGGAAGGAGTATGTTGCTGGGCCCGCCCCCAGAGTTTCTGTCCAGGTAGGTCCAATGTGTGCATGGGGGTGATGGGGTGGAGTGGTCTGTGGACTTGCATCTCTAATGTGTACCCAGGTAACAAGGTTGATGGTGGTCTCCAGGGAACACACTTTGAGAACCACTGTGTTAGGGGAAGGTCATCTCTGTGTTAAGGTCACACGTCTGTGTGTCAAGGGTGAAGGGGCACATCTCTCCATCATGGTCAGGTCACTGCTCTCCACCAGAACAAGATCATACGCCCAGTATCAGGCTGAGGTCCCACCTCTACTCACAATGGGATTCTGTTGCAGCACCGTGCGCTCCAGGTCACCCTGTTCCCAGAATTCAGCAGCAACCAGCAGAGCCACCTGCAACAGGGAGATGCCCTCCACGGAGTCAGGTTACAGCCCTGGTCCTACCCCCGCTCCCATCCCGCTTGGGCTTCCAGCCCAGCAAAAACACCCCACTCCTGCCTTCCCACCCCACTCTATGTCATCACGTCTTGCCAGAGGATGATGGAGCAGTGGGCTGCCTCAGCAGCTAGAGAATCCAAGCTGCATTAACTGCTGTCACCAGGACTGGGATTCTCCACCTCTCAGGACAGGAGGAGTGCGTACCTTGCTCTGCACCTCCCAAGGCTTGGTGATGGCTGAGAGATCACAGGCGGTCATCATCATGGCCCTGCACACAAGGACACCATCCATCAGTCCGGAGGCAGTCAGTGCTGTATATCTGGTTGATTCCATCTATCTCTTCTTTTTCTGCCCCTACTGGTAGGTGGCCTCATCTTATTGTGAACAGAGTTGTCAATGCCCAACTACATCTGAAGGTCAGGTTTTGAAGTCAAACAGATTTAAATCCTGCCTTTGTCAGTTATTAGGAGTTTGGCATTAAGCAATTAAACTAAGTTCTCTGTGCTGCAGTTTCCTTGTCTGTAATAATACTGCTACTTTCTTCATGGAGTGAGTGCAAGATTCAGTGAGATAATGTGTATAAAAATCTTTGCATGGTGCCTAGATATTTTATGTGCACAATATATGTGTGTTAGCCAGTGTGTGTGTGTTAGCCTGTCATGTCTGTCTGTGACCCTGTGGACTGTAGCCTGCCAGGCTCCTCTGTCCATGGAATTTTCCAGGCAAGAATACTGGAGTGGGTTGACATTCCCTTCTCCAGGATATCTTCCCAATCCAGGGATCAGACTGGGGTCTCCTGCATTGCAGGCAGAGTCTTTACTGAGTGAGGCACCAGGGAAGCGCAGGAGCACAATAAACTGGCAATTATCAGGAACACATGTTGGGTTTCCTATACATTATGTGCCCCACACTGTTCTCGGTACTTTATAAATATCAGTTTCATTTAAATCTCATCACATCCTCAGAGTTCCATCCTCCCTGACCTATTGTCAAAGAACCTTTTTATACATCTTCCCTATAACCACTTCACCATGAAATTTTAATAACACAGACACACTGTACCTCTGGAGGGCCACAGATCACTGTATTATCTAAGATTTTTTTTGCTCCTCTCCTGAGAACTACTTTTTGTCTCGTCAGGTAATGCATGATGAAAGAAGAACGACTCTGGTCATTGTGAGGAAGCCTTATGTTAAGAAGTAGAGGAACGGACTGAGGAAAGAAAGGTTTAAAAGATAAACTCTTAAAAGACTTTCACAGTGATAGGAAGGTAAGACAGGTATTGTTACATAGTTAGGTATGACATAAGACAGAAAGGGAAGGGACATGTGAAAAGAATTGGAGCAAGAGGAGGGAATCTGATAAGGTATTTCAGAGATGGGGCACAGTGGCGTGAAGTCTGGGATGGGAATCCAGGGTCATGTGCTGTGGTGTCAATCCCACGCTGGGGAGTGCAGGTGTATCCAATAAGCAGGGAGCGCATTGACCTTTCAGGGTTGGATCATGACTCATCAGAGCTGCTTGGTGGCACCTGTGGGATAGAGCAGAGAGAGGGAGGGAGGCCGGCAGGAAGGGAGGAGAGACGCTGCAGCAGCTCAGGAAGGACAGCAGGAGGGCCTGAACTCCCTGGCTGGGAGAGTCAACCCCACTTGGTGAGAGGGTGGGCAGAGACTGTGGGGGATAGTTGGAGAAGCTTGGGGCTCTGAACCTAACTAGCACTTGGGTGATTTTACAGTTAACCAGCTCTATCTGGCATAGGTTACATAAGCTGGTCTGGGAGGCCTTAAGAGTTATGAAATATTAACAAGTTTAACTATCTTTAAGTAAACCCTCAAAAACTCAAAAAATTCTTTAACTAAATAAGCTTTCAGGAATGCATACATCTTCTTAGGAACACATTCAGTAGTAGCGTTAGTTTTGCAGTCGTGTCTGACTCTTTGTGACCCATGGACTGTAGCCCACCAGGCTCCTCTGTCCATGGGATTCTCCAGGCAAGGATACTGGAGTGGGTTGCCATTGCCTTCTCCAGGGGATCTTCCTGACCCAGTGATTGAACCTGGGTCTCCTGCATTACAGGCAGATTCTTTCCATATGAGCCACAGAGAAGTCCCACAGGAAAACATTTATTCCTTGTAATAACATCAGAACACATGCCTGATGCTTAATGCTTGCTACGCTTACTGTCAAACACATTAAACAAATGAATGTTTGGTTGCGCATCCAGGAGTCACTGGTTCCTTGTTACCTGTCAGTGTCCACATTGTGAGTGGACACAGGAGAGCTCTGGATGTTTACTTTCCCTGGGTGAAGAAAGCATGTGACAATTACTCCCAGGAGTTAGGGAAACACCTAAGTATTTTATAGATAGATATTTGATAAGTGCATGGGATGGGGGCTGGGGGTGGGGGACACTTGAACACCAGGAAAGTCAGCCCCAAGCTTTGTGCCCTAAAGACAAGGCATTACATTCACTTCAGCACTGTGGCCTTAGGTGTTCCTTGACCAAGATGCTATGTTAGGCATTGGGGACCCAGAGAGGCCTGTGGGGAGTCACGTAAGGACCAGAGGGAAAGCACATTCTAGGCAGAGAGAGAACATCTAGCGCAAGGGCCTTGGTGGAAGGAAGCCTGGAAGCAAGCAGGGGCTCAGGGAGCAGGTGGAAGAGGGGTTGAGAGGGGACCTGAGATGAACAGGGTAGACCCAGAGCCCAGGTGCAGGGACATTTTCATACTGAGAGCAACAGGAAGAGTCACCAAAGAATGGGGGAGGGGTCATAGTTCCTTTTTGTAGAGAACAACACAGTGGCTTCAGTAATAAGGTCCAAGGAGCCCAGTTAGGAAGCCACTGAAGGGTCCAGACAAGAGATGGATGTGGCAATAAAATGAAGTATCCAGACAGACAAGGCATTTAAAAGTAAACTCAGCATGGCTTGGGGATAGATTAGACATGCAGAGTGAGATAGATGGCAGTGTCAGGATGAAAGAGGACGCCGTGGTTATTATGCAGAAGAGAGCCAGAGTAAGTCCTGAAGACTTGTGGAGAAATTTGAACCTTATCCTCAAGGTGGGTGAGAGTCATCAATTGTGGGGGTGGATGAAACTGAACAGTATGAAATTCAGTGCAAGGCTTTGGAGTCAGACCGAGCAATTAGATCCTCACTCTTGTCCTTAGTTGTTATATCCAGGACAAGTGACTTTGTCTTTGAGGCTCTCTCTGATCTTTGGTGAAACAAGATAATCACATTAGGTTGGGTCATACAAAATTCTGATTTTGTGGGTCAGAAACAGTCGATTGCAGCAACATGGATGACCTAGAGATCGTCATACTGAGGGAAGTAAGTCAGAGAAGGAGAAATATCATATGGCATTTTATATGTGTAATCTAAAAAGAAATGATACAAATGAACTTACAAAACAGAGACTAGTAGACTCAGTGAACTTATGGTTGCCAGGGGGAAGGATGGGGAGCAGGATAATTAAGGAGTTTGGGGTGGATACGTACATCCTGCTGAATTTAAAATGGATAACCAACAAAGACCTCCTGTTAATATATACCACATGGAATCCTGCTCAATGTTATGTGGCAGCCTGGATAAGAGTTTGAGGGAGAATGGATACATGGATATGTATGGCTGAGTCCCTTTGCAGTTCACCTGAAACTATCACAACATTGTTCGTCAGCTATGTATAAAAAAGTTAAGAAAAAAAAAAAACTCAGTTGAAAGTCAGCAATTTCATGGGCTCAATGCAATATCTCTGTCCTAGGGGTTACTGTGCCAATACATAAGATGATTTTATAAGTGCTACCATGGTCCTTATCTTCATCACTATCACCTGCATCATATTAGTCACCAGGATGGGCTCCTGCATACCAGGCCCAAAGCAAACATTACTTCTGCTCAGCTGGGATGCTCAGCAATGCTTCTCCTTGACCCTTAGCTCGAAGCGTGACCCTGGAAGCATCCCAGGCACCCTTGCGAGGCATTCAGACTCTTCCTGGAATTACCCTTGGTCTGAAGTGGATAGCCTGCGGGGGAAGCTTGAAGGGAGCCAAGGAAAGCTGTGGGTGTATGGGAGGGGGATAGGGTGACCTGGTTGATGTTCCACGAATGCCCATGCGACACTAGATAAGTCACTTTGTCTCTCTGAGCTTCATTTTTTTCATTTGTAAAACATGAGACCAGGAGGCGCCAACTTTTTCTGTAAAGGTCCAGGTAGCAAATATTTTAGGTTTTGCATAGCATGTGCACTCGATTGTATTACTCAGTTTCATCATCGCAATGGGAAAGCAGCCACAGATAAGATCAGTTGGTGCTTGGCCACCAGAAAGGCGCTGCTGAGGCCTGGGGTTCGTGGCCTGGGGCTTGAGGGGGGTTGGAGGTTGTTAACTCACCCAGCACGCCTTTGCTGAGTGCTCACTGCATGCCAGGCCCTGGAGAGATTGCTGAGGACTTAGACTGAGAGCAGCTATGGAGGCATTTACCATTAAAATAGCTCTTAATCGACCAGCCCCACACCATTGCTGCTGCTGCTGCTAGGTCGCTTCAGTCATGTCTGACTCTGTGCGACCCCACAGACGGCAGCCCAGCAGGCTCCCCCGTCCCTGGGATTCTCCAGGCAAGAACACTGGAGTGGGTTGCCATTTCCTTCTCCAATGCATGAAGGTGAAAAGTGAAAGGGAAGCCACTCAGTCGTGTCGGCCTCACACCACTGGGGTTCATGAATTGTGCAGCTTGCGGTGTTTTTGGTGTCTTCATGATTTTCATACTTTCCCTCTGGTCCTTCCCAAAGTTCCACTCTCTTGAACACAGTGAGCAGCTTACGCCAGGTGCCAGGTGACACTGGAGCCGAGGTGGTGAGCTCACTGAGTGTTAAGCGGCTCTTAATTGCTGCTTGACAACAGCTATATACAGTCTTGGCCACTATTCTATTATTTGCAGGATGTATATTAGAAGAACATGTTTAGCACAGTGGTTGCCTTTGGATTCAAATGCAAAAACTGTTTTTAAATTCTTTTATGGGGTAGGGGAAAGGGTGGCAAAAGAAGGATTTATTACTTGCAGCAAATAAGGGGAACACCAGGGCATCTTTTCCCAAAGCCATGTCTCCCTGAACTAGCCAAAATTGGGGACATTTTAAACTATGTGTACGTGTATATTTCTGAGGGGGGCTTGAGTAGAGAATTCAGCACAGAATTGGAGCAAAGATTGAGTCCAAGTTTCACTTCATTGAAGTCAGGAGGGTCCACATTATCATTCCATCCCTCACCTGGGTAGGGGCCTTAGTTCCTGGTGGCAGGACTTACTGAAGTTCAACTTCTTTATATCTCATGGAGAAAGAATTTGATGAGAGACAAGGTGATAGGAAAGAAGTGGATTTATTTAGAGAGGTACACATTCCATTGACAGAATGTGGTCTGTCTCAAAAGGCAAGAGTGGCCCTGGGAGAAAAACACTCCACAGACAGAGTGTGGGCAAATTCTAAATTCTTAACATTCATTTCTAGATGGTTGGATGGATGGGGAAGGGGAGGATGAGCTACAGAGTAAAAAAAAAAAAAAGAGAAAGTGACAGGGTCACTTATTTCTAAGTCAGTGCCTAAGTAGGTTCAGGATACTTTTAGGCACTTGTGAAAATATTTAAATTTTAGTTTCTTTAAAAAAAAAGACACATGCAACAACATAGTAATAGAGAATATATGAATAATGAGTTAAGCCTGGATTATATTTGCATTTATAGCCAGGAGCACTGGAGTGGGTTTTCCTTCTCCAGGGGAGCTTCCCAACCCAGGGAATGAACCTGGGTCACCTGCATTCCAGGCAGACACTTTAACCTCTGAGCCACCAGGGAAGCCCACACCATGAAATAATATTTTTATTTATTTAAATGGAGAAAGAAGCCATTAAGGCAAAAGTACCTATGACCCACCCACAAATGTCATAATGTTGCCCTCTATTACAGAATATCAATCTGTGGGTACTAAAATTGGAATTCTTATCCACCCATCAACAGAAAAGTGGATTAAAGATTTACTGAGCATGGCCACGCCCATCAGAACAAGACCCAGTTTCCCCCTCAGTCAGTCTCTCCCATCAGGAAGCTTCCATAAGCCTCTTATTCTTCTCTATCAGAGAGCAGACAGCATGAAAACCACAATCACAGAAAACTAACCAATCTGATCACATGGACCACAGCCTTGTCTAACTCAGTCAAACTATGAGCCATGACGTAAAAGGCCACCCAAGACGGACAGGTCATGGTGGAGAGTTCTGACAAAATGTGGTCCACTGGACACAGGAATGGCAAACCAGTTTAGTATTCTTGCCTTGAGAACCCCATGAACAGTATGAAAAGGCAAAAAGATTGGACACTGAAAGAGAAATCCCCAGGTCCTTAGGTGCCCAATAAGCTACTGGAGATCATTGGAGAAATAACTCTAGAAAAAAGAAGAGACAGGGCCAAAGCAAAAACAACACCCAGNCTCCTTGCTATCCAAGGGACTCTCAAGAGTCTTCTCCAATACCACAGTTCAAAAGCATCAATTCTTTGGCACATCAAAACTGATTTGAGAACTAGTTAAGTGTTTGTAGTCTCTCAAGTGGGATTTATCTAATAATTATCTCATGATTATACTGTCATTATGGGTTCTGGGAAAGAAGATCATAAAGTATCATTCTCATCCTGTCATAAAAGGTTACATTCTATCAATATGACTGTATTAACCTTGAATACCTGGCTGAGATAGTGTTCATCAGGTTTCTCCACCATAAATTTACTTTTCCTCCCACCTGCCACTTTCACACTGTATTCTTTTGCAAGCAAGTCACTATGCACAGAACACACTTGAAGAATGAGGATTCATGTTGCACCTCCCTGAAGTCAAAGTATCTACAAAATTTGTTTTGAATTTTTTTACATAAGAATTTTGTCTATTCTCCCAATGTATTTATTCGCTTTTTTATATTAGTGTGAATTCATGGATAATTAGAAAGAGAAGCACTTCCTTACGTTCTGGTCCTCTAGGATGCTCCAGGCTCATCTTTAATATTCCCTGCCCCTTTATAGAATCAGGCTTCCCTGGTAGCTCAGCTGGTAAAGAATCTTCCTGAAAGGCAGGAGATCTCAGTTTGATTCCTAGGTTGGGAAGATCCGCTGGAGAAGGGATAGGCTACCCACTCCAGTATCCTTGGGCTTCCCTGGTGGCTCTGGCAGTTCAGCTGGTAAAGAATCTACCTGCAATGCAGGAGACCTGGGTTTGATCCCTGGGTTGGGTAGATCCCCTGGAGAAGGGAAAGGCTAACCTCTCTGGTATTCTGGCTTGGAGAATTCCATGGACTGCATAGTCCATGGGATCACATAAGAGTTGGACATGAATGAACGACTTTCACTTCACTTCATAGAATCAACCATTTTTGAAAGGATCCATTTTTTTGAGACTAGCATTAGAAACCGTTATGGGTTTTAGGTGTGCCTTTCGTTATTAGATTACCATTGTTTCTAGGCTTTCTCAACTGACAGATTAATGAAATATATACATAGTAAGTAACTGTATATATGTATATAAATATTTATGTGTGTAACTACATATGCTTATACATATATATGATACAGGATGTAAATTAATAGTGATGCTTCCAATTCAAACCCATGATTACATGGATTACTCTAACCTTTTCTTGTTTGTCTATAGCTTTCTACTCCAACAGCAAAAAACCTTACACCATCTGCCAACCATTTACTTAATTAATTCTAGTATGTATGTGTAGTGGTTTCAGAGTTGCTAATCCATACACTCATGAGAAACAACATTATTAAGTACGGGACTGTATATAGTTGCTTTGCCTTTAGTCTTACAGATTGCACTAACTCCCCTAGTCACTTGTTTGCATCTTTTCTTTACAACCCCATAAGTGAAATTGTTTCATACATTTGTAATACAGTAGATTCTCTTTTTACATTTTATATTCCAACCTGGGATCCCCCAACTACTAAATAGTTTTTTAAAATCATATATATTAAGGTTTACTCTTTGTGCTGTAAAGTTCTATGGGTTTTGACAAATGCATAATGTCATCTATATGCCATTACAGTATCATACAAGATAGATTCAGTTTGCTTTATCTATTCAGCCCTTGCCCTCCCACTGACAACCATGTGTTTACTGTATCTTTAGTTTTGCCTTTCCCAGAATATCATATAAATGGAAGCACACCATACGTATTCAACCGACTTCTTTCACTTTGCAAAATGTATTCAAAGTTCATCTGTGTTTCTGTCTCTCTCTTGTTGGTAAAGTGGATGTGCCACAGTGTTTTTAAGGATTAATCTATTGGAGGATATCTTAGCTACTGCCAGTTTTTGGCAGTTACAAATAAAGCTGTTATAAATATTCATGTGCTAGTTTTTGGGTGGACCTAAGTTTTCAACACATTTGGGTAAATACCTAGGAGCACAGTGGCTAAATGTAGAACATTTAGCTTTGTAACCACACAGTTTTCCAAAATTGCTGTACCAGTTTTCATTCTAGCCACCAATGAATGACAGTTTCTGTTGCATTTTCCACATAGTTGACAGTTAGTTTTTTAAATTTTAGCCATTATCCTAGGTGTATAGTATTATTAATTTGCATCTCCCTAATGACAGATAATATATGGCATCTTTACATACGGTCATCTGTGTATTTCCCTGGTGAGGTGTCTATTCAGATTTCTTTGCCCATTTTAAATGTGTTGTTTTCTTTTTGTTGAATTTTAAGAGTTTTTATCTATTTGGATTGAAGATCTTTATCAGATATGTGCTTTGAAAATGTACTCTCCCAGTGTCTCGTGTCTTTTCATTAACTTATGTGTCTTTTGCCAGATCAGAGCTTTTACTTTTAATAAAGCTCAACTTACTTTTTTTTTCTTCATGGTTTTGTGCTTTTGGTGTTATATCACAAAACCCAAGGTCACATCGATTTTCTCCTGTTTGCTTTGAGAAGTTGTATAGTTTTACATTTCACATTTTGTTCTATGATTTTGAGTTAATTTTTATGTAACATATAAGGGCTGTGTCTAGGTCCCCATTAAGCATGTGGAATCCCATGTTCTAGCATCATTTATTGAAAAGACTATTTTTATGTAGTAAATTGCCTTTGACCTCCTGTCAAAGATCAGGTAATTATAAATGTTATAAGTGTGTATCTACCTCTGGATCCTCTATTCTGTACTATTGATCTATGTCTATTTATTTGCCAAGGCCATGCTATCTTGATTATGATAGCTTATGGTGTTTCAAAATAAGGTAGTGTGAGTCCTCCAAACTTTTCTTCAATATGTTGGTTAACTCTAGTTCTTTTGTCTTTTCAAATAAACTTTAAAATCAGTTTACTGATATCTACAAAATAACTTGCCGGGGCTTTGAATAGGGTTATATTGTATCCATAGGTAAAGCTGGGGGAAACTGACTTAATACTGAGTTTTCCAACTCAAGAAAACAGAATAGCCATTATTTACATGTTCTCTGTTATCTTTTATCAGAATTTTGTACTTTCCCCATTTAGACACACAAAAGTATGTGCAATGAATACCTACTTTTTTAAATTGCAAATGTAAATGAGATTTTAAAAAATTATTTATTTCAAACACCAATTGTTCATAATTGGTATATAGGAAACAATTGACTTTTTTATACTAACTTATATTCTTTATCCTTGTTATGCACATTTACCTCATTTAATTCCAGGAGGTTTTTGTTTAGCTTTATAGATTCTTTGGGATTCTCTACATAGATACTCATGTCATCTCTGAATAAAGACAGTTTTATTTTTCTCGTTTTCAATCTATATGCCTCTTAATACATTTTATCTTATTGAATTAGCTAAGACTTCCAGTATAATGTATAGAAGTGGTGCAAGAAGACATCCTTGTCTTTTTTCTGAAATTAGCATAAAGACTCTCATCAAAAAATATGTTAGCTACAGGGCTTTTTGTAGGTGTCCTTTACCAAACTGAGAGAATTTCCCTGCATTACTAATTTACTAAGAGTTTTTATCTTAAACGAATATTGGATTTTGTCAAAAGTTTTTGTAGCATATGGCTATATGAGTTTTCTTTTGTAGCCTTTGAATGTGATGGATTATATTGATTGATTTTTTTATTTATTTTTAAAATTTTACTTTACAATACTCTATTGGCTTTGCCTATATTGATTTTTGAATGTTGACATACTTGGAATAAATTTCACTTGGTTGTGTACAATTTTTTCCTATATATTATTGGATTTAATTTGCTAATACTTTTGAGAATACTCATGACATATATTGGTCTGTAATGTCCAATTTCTTGTGATGTCTTTATCTGGTTATGTTGTTAGGGGAATAATGGTTTAACACAGTGAATTAGCAAGTGACTCCCTTCTTTCTAGTGCTTCCTAGGTGGCGATAGTGGTTAAAAATCTGCCTGCTAATGCAGGAGACATGAGATGGAAGTTCAGTCCCTGAGTCTCGAAGATCCCCTGGAGGAGGCAATGGCCACCCACTTCAGTGTTCTTGACTGGAGAGTCCATGGGCAGAGGAGCCTGGCAGGCTACAGTCCACAGGTCTCACAGAGTCAGACAGGACTGAGACGACAGCGTGCATCCCCCTTCCATTCTCTGGAGGCAGTGGTGGAGGGTTGATACTGTTTCTTCCCTAAACGTTCGGCGAAATAAACCAGCGAAACTATCTGGGCTTGGTGTTTTCTTTTTTAAAGCTATTAACTGTTAATTCCTTTAACAGACTTAGGGCTATTTAGAATATGCATTTTTCCTTGTATGGGCTATTTAGTTAGTTAAGTCACTCAGTCGTGTCCGACTCTGCGACCCCATGGACTGTAGCCCACAGGCTCCTCCGTCTATGGGATTCCCAAGGCAAGAATACTGGAGTNTTTTCCTTGTATGGGCTATTTAGTTAGTTAAGTCACTCAGTCGTGTCCGACTCTGCGACCCCATGGACTGTAGCCCACAGGCTCCTCCGTCTATGGGATTCCCAAGGCAAGAATACTGGAGTGGGTTGCCATTTCCTTCTCCAATATTTTTCCTTGTATGACAAACTACCAAAACTACTGTTTTATTTCATCGAAGTTATCCAATTGGGAGCATAGAGTTCAGAGTATTCTGTTGTTATGCTTTCACTATCCTTAGAATCAGAACTGATTGTTCTTTTATTTCTATTATTAGTCATTTTTATCTTTTTTTCCCCTTTCCTTAGCCTCAGTAGAATTTTTGCAATTTTATTGGTCTTTTAAAAGAACTACCTCTTGTTTATTTTCTCTATTGTTTTTCTGTTCTTAATTTTACTGACTTCTGTTCTAACTGCTGTTATCAATATTCTTCTATTTTCTTTAGGCTTAAAGTGTTCTTTTTCTAAGGTAAAAACCTTAAGATTATTGGTTTAAGTCTTTTAAATTTTCTAATGTATAAATGTAATGTTGATTTTTTTTTTCCTGTTAAGTGATGCTTTAGCTGCACCTGGTAAACTATGGTAATATTTTCATTTTTACTTTACTCAAAATATTAAAAAAAATTTTCTAATGTTCCTTGATGTATCTGTTATTTTGAATTGTTTAATTCAAATATTTGGGGATTTCCCAGCTCTATTTTTATCAACTACCAGTTTTATTTCATTGTTGCTTTGTATAGCTTCTAATCTTTTACATTTGTTAAGGTATGTTTTATGGAACATAATATGACCTATTTATGACCTTTAGAAGAATGTGTGTTCTCCTTCATGGATGGAATAGTCTGTAAGTATCAAACAAATTTGATAGTGCTATTTTGATCATCTATATCGTTATTGTTCTGCCTGTTTGATCAGTTACTGTCAGAGAGCTGTTGAAGTCTCCAACTATAATAGTTGACTTGTTTATTTCTACTTTGGGTTCCTTCAACTTTTACCTATCTTGATACTTTGTTGTTAGGGGCACATACATACATTCATGATTGCTATGTCTTCTTTAAGAATGGATTCTTTAACATTAAATAATCTTCATGCATGGTATCTTCCTTGTTCTGAAGCTGGCTTTGTCTAAAATCAATGCAGCTTCTTCAGCTATCTTTTGATTAGATTTTGCATGATATGTTTCTTAATACCTTTCCTGAAAGGTTCCTCAATACCTTTATTGACCTAAATCTCTTGTAGACAACAGTGAGTCTTTTTTTTTTCCCCCAAATTCATTCTGGCAATCCCTGTGTTTTAAACCCTCACATTTAAAACAATTATTAATACTACCAATTAATATCTATCAATTTGTAACTGTTTACTAGTCACTGAATTATTGTTTCTTCCCCCCATTTTATTGCATTCTCCACTTTTAGTTGGTTTTTACATGATTCCATTTTATCTCCTCTTTTAGCATATCAATTATTTTTTACTTTTTATTGGTTTCTCTCAAACTTATAATAAAATTTTTCAACTCATACAAACTCACTTTACAAATTACACTGTACCACTTCACATGTAGAACAGGTTCCTTCGATCAGAGTATTATCAACTTCTCTTTCCCATCTCTTGTGACATTATCATTTGTTTCACTATCCAAATGCCATAATCAACCAGCATTTTATAGCTATTATTACTTTAGGCATTTTAAGATTATTTAAGAATAATGGGACTAATAATTTTATTTTACCTCATTTATTCTCCAATGCTCTTTTCTTTATGGCAATCCAAGTTTCTGACCTGTATAATTCTCCTTCTTCCTAAAGAACATCTAGCATTTCTTGTACGCCACGTTTGTCAGCAAGAATTTCCTCATTTTTGGTTTGTCTGAGATTATATATATCTCCTTTATTTTTGAAGAATAATCTTGTTCTAGGTCGATATTTCTTTCCTGCAACGTTTTAAATATTTCACATCATGTTCTCTCAACTTTCTTTGTTCCTGATAAGTCTACTGTAATTCTCTATAGTTAATGCATTGTGGGTATTTTTCTAACTTCTTTCAAGATTTTCTCCTTGTCTTTGGTTTCCAATTAAGGGCTTCCCTGATAGCTCAGTTTGTAAAGAATCTGCCTGCAATGCAGGAGACACCGGTTGGATTCCTGAGTTGGGAAGATCCACTGGAGAAGGGATAGGTTCCAGTATTTCTTTACAGCTGGTAAAGAGTCCACCTGCATGTGGGAAACCTGGGTTCAATCCCTGGGTTGGGAAGATTCCCTGGAGAAGGGAGAGGCTACCCACTCCAGTATTCTGGCCTGGAGAATTCCATGGACTGTATAGTCAATGGGGTCACAAAGAGNTACAGGCAGATTCTTTACCAGCTGAGCCACCAGGGAAGCCCAAGAATACTGGAGTGGGTAGCCTATTCCTTCTCCAGTGGATCTTCCCAACCCAGGAATTGAACCAGGATCTCCTGCATTACAGGCAGATTCTTTACCAGCTGAGCCACCAGGGAAACCCTTAGAACCAAAGACACTCCAATCAAGTCTGTGACTGATCACTATCAAGGGTTTTAGAATCTGTGTTGGGAAATGGGGACAAAGGCCAAAATACATAGGTCTCTTTATATCACAGGAAAAGCCTGGCACCATGCCTGCCACGAGCAATGTAGCACAGCATTCCACGTGCCCCGGCTCAGCTCCTGTGATAATCCACAAGATAGACACTACTGTTACTCTCTGAGCAGAAGAGGAAACAGGCATAGAGAAGGGAAGTCACCTGCTCAAGGTCAATCACCGATACGTGAGGGAGATGAGACCAGACCCTCTGGAGTGACGCCCTAAGGGTGTGACAGGTACACCACACACAGGTGTGCAGTAGCTCTGATTATGTGTCTAATCACCCAATAGATGGACCAGTCCCAAGACTGCTTCACAACAGTGCTTTCCAACCAGGTGCCACGTTCGCTCCCAGGGGATATTCGGCCATGTCTGGAGATAGTTCTGCGTGGCACAGCTGGGGAGGAGGGGCTGCTACTGGGATCTACTGAGTAGAAACCTGGGATTATGTTAAACATCTTTAAATGCACAGGACAGCCCCTATTACAGTTATTGCTCCCAAATGTCAATGGTGTTAAGATTGAGAACCCTACTTTATAGATCTTTGAACATTTTTCACTGAGTGCCTACCAGAAGATTTCTGAAAAATGTTTACCTTCTTGTACATTTTTAAGTTGACATCTTGACTATTAAAATGGTTGCATTATTCTTTAAATATAAAGAAATCTAAATAGCATAGCCTTTCTGTATCAACCATCAGTGTACCATCCATTTAAAAACAAATGGACCAGCATTTCTTTAAGATTCTAGAGTTTTAAAGGCTTCCCAGGTGTTGCTAGTGGTAAAGAACCTGCCTGCCAATGCAGGAGATAGAAGGCTTTGCCTAGAGAATCCCATGGACCAGGGAGCCTGGTGGGCTACAATCTACAGGGTCACAGAGAGTCAGACACTACTGAAGGGACTTAGCATGCACACACAAACCTAAGGCCAGAAGGAAAATCTCCTGGAGGAAAAGGGAGGCAGAACACTCTTTGGCATAAATTGTCCCAATATTTTTTTGAATCTGTCTTCTGAAGCAAAGGAAGGAAAAGCAAAAGTAAACAAATGGGACCTAATTAAACTGAAAAGCTTTTTCACAGCAAAGGAAACCATTGACAAACCAAAGATTCAACCCATAGAATGAGAAAAAATATTTGCAATTGATATGTCCAATAAGTTTAATATCCAAAAATATAAACTATTCCAACAATATCAAAAAAACAGCCTAGAAAACAAAAAAGCAAACAATTTGATTTAAAAATGAGCAGAAGAACTGAATAGACATTTTTCCAAAGAGGAAATGCAGATTACCAATAGGAACATGGAAAGATGCTTAACATTGCTAATCATCAGGGAAATGCAAATCAAAATCACGATGAGAGATCGCCTCACACTTGTCAGAAAGACCATCATCATAAAAAAAAAAGTGCTGATGAGAGTGTGGAGAAAAGGGAACTCTTATACACTGTTGGTGGAAATGTAAATTGGTTCAGGCATTGTGGAAAATAGTATGACAATTTCTCATAAAACTAAAAGCAGAACTACCATATGACCCAGAAATTCTACTCCTGGTTATATATCTGGGAAAAAACCACTAATTCAAAAAGATACATGCATCCCAATGTTCTTGGCAGCACTGTTTACAGTTGTCAAGATATTGAAGCAACCTCAGTGTCTGTCAACAGATGAAGGGATAAAGATGTGGTGTGTATGTGTATATGTGTGTGTACATACATATACACATATATGGATATATATGTGTGTGTGCACACATATACACACACACATACATACATCCAATGGAGTAATATCTAGTCATAAAAAAGAATGAAATTTTGTATTTGCAGCAACATAGACTGACTTGGATAGTATTATGCTGAGTGAAATCAGTCAGAGAAAGGCAAATGCTATATGATGTCTTTTAAACGTGGAATCTAAAAAATGCGACAAAGTAATGAACATGATGAAAGAAGCAGCAGCAGACTCACAGGTATGAAGGGCAAACTGGAGAGACAGTGGTTACCAGGAGGGAGAGGGAAGAGGGGAATAGCAATAGAAGAGATTAAGAGATACAAACTACTATGTATAAAACAAGCTACATGGATGTATTGTGCAGCACAGAATATAGCCAATATGTTATAATGACTACAAATGGAGTATAGCCTTTAAAAATTGTGAATCACCATATCATACACCTAAAAGTTACATAATATTGTACATCGACTATGCTTCAATTAAAAAAAAAAGTCTGGAACTTTGCATTCTTTTTTTCTCCATAATCATGTATTCCAGTTAACTTCCCCTACAGAGTTTATCCTAAGGTTTTATATTTGTGTGTGTGTGTGTGTGTCTATCTGTATATGTGTATAACTGTATATATATCACAGATATTCAAATATATATAGAAATGTGTTGATCACTTTTTCATACTTATTTTTAACCAAATATGTCCATTAATTGAAATATGTAACTAAATATTGTTGTCTTTGACCATAGATCTCCAAGTATAGAAAACTTTTCTTCTGGATTGAATTACTATTATTACATTATTAATCCATACCATAAAATATATTACCTATTTTTTAGAAATTATTGAAAACAAATATTTTTAGAAGTTCATCTATTGATAGAGAGGATGAGACTTTTTTTTTTAATCAGTTAATGCATGGGGAATTCCTTGGCAGTCTAGTGGCTAGAACTCTGAGCTTTCACTGCCAAGGTGAGAGTTCAATCCCTATTTGGGGACCTAAGATCCCATAAGCCATGTGACATGGCCAAAAATGAGTTAGTGAATATTTCATACTGCAAGACTAATAGATGCAACAATTAGAAACCCTGGCAATGGAAAAAATTGTGTTACAACATCATTCCATTCTTTAAATTCTTCCACATGATCAGTTGACAGTTTAATCAGAGTCTCCTTTAAGTTTGTCCAAAGCAAACGTTAGAGTCATTTGCTTTGTCAGTTTCTGGGAAATATGCCATAAAGATTTGACTAAAATTCCTCATATGACTATTAATTGTACCCCAGACATTTTCTGTGTGGCACTTTGGTTAACCCAAGATACTCAGAATATGTTAGGTCAATTAAAACACTATTTATTTTAATATATCTTCCAGTTTTATGTTTTTTGACTTTTTTAATATTGGAGCAATTTGACTAACAGTGTTGCATTAGCTTCAAGTGTACAGCAAGTGATTCAGTTATACACGTTATCTATTCTTTTTTCAAATTCTTTTCCCATTTAGGTTATTACAGAATAGTGAGCAGAGTTCCCTGTGCTGTGCAGTATGTCCTTGTTGGTTATCTATTTTAAATATAGTAGTGTATATATGTCATCCCAAACTCCCAATTTATCCCTCCCTCTCCCAATGCTGTATTTTTTATAAAGTGCTTTTATCTTATCACAACATTTAGCAACATTTTCATCAAAACTTTGAACCTTCAAGTTTGACTCATTTGTTTTTGGAAATGTCTGCCATGTAACATAATTGAAAATGCCAATCTTTTATTGTCAACTAAAGCCTGCAAATAAGACTTGTTTCAGAAAGAATCTGAACCTTATTTTTCATCTCATATAAGCATGTTATTAGAATACATTCTGCTGACTCCCACCTTATTTTTTATTCTTAATTCTAAGAAAGGCAGAGGTGCTAATAGGTAGATGGACAGGTATGTAGGTAGACTAGATAGATTGATGGATAGACAGACAGAAGCATGGATGAAATCAAGTACTGCTACCTTTTTGCCCTGATAGCAGGGGGCCATCCCACACCCCTAACAGCAGAGAACATGGCTCATTCTCTGAAGGAAGCAGAGTGCTAAATAAGAGATGCTCAGCTCCTACTGTCCCACTGTACAATCAAAGGACAAAGCTCTCCACTTCTAACGCCCTAACAAAATAAATATATAAGACAGGGAAGTTCCAGAGCCCTCCCTTGGGTTTATAACGCCATGATTAAAAGGAGCTTTGAAAACACCAATATTTATTGTCCCTCTGTTTGATGCCCTAGGAGTCGTCACACTATAGACTTCAAGAAAGGGCAAGTTTGTCTTTATTTTGTCACATGGGATAAGAGTGAGGAACTGACCATGCCTCACCTACTGTGCTTTCTCCGGAAGATAATGTAAAGAGAGAAAATACGGATTCCCTTGAGACCATCCAAGCCTGTGTTTGTCTTGGAAGGCTTTGCAAGGGCTATGTGTGCGGTCTGAAGACTTCTGCTTCAGACTACGTTGGCTTTTACAATGATTCAAGAAGTCTTGCTTCTGGCTTTATTATTATTATTTTTTTTGAAACCTTTCATGTCATATCTTTGTAAATTGCATGATACTGCACTGTATAAAAATAATATAATGTATTTAACCTGATCCCCCATGATGGTCTTTTAAGTTTTTTTCAATATTTTTTGTGATTACAAGTAATGTTGCAATGAATAACTCTATGCATACTTCCTGTAGCACAGGTGGGAGAAATTCTGTAGGGTAAATCCTGGATCTGGGATTTCTTGGGTCAAAGAGTATGGCTGGTTTCAATTCTGATAGGCACTGCCCTTCGTGGAACTGCACCTATTGGAGAGTTACCTGGCCGTCCGGGGGTTAAGACTTGGCGCTTTCACTGCCATGGCCCTGGGTGGTCAGGGTACTGAGATCTCATGGCCAAAAAATGTATAAGCCAGGATTGAAAAACGAACAAAAACTGCACCTATTTACATTCCCACCACAGTGAATAGGATCGCCTGCTGCCTCTCACTCTGCCCAATACCACATGTTGGCAAATATTTCACCTTAGCTAATAGGAGGGATGAGCAGTTATATCCTGAAGTAGATTTATTTTTCATTTGTCTCACTATGGCTAAGGTCATCATCTTTTCATATGTTTACACCCCACTGTAATTCCTTTTCTGGGAAATGTTTGCTCACGCCTTTTGCTCATTTTTCTGTGGGATTAGTCTTTTTCTTGAATTATATTAACACTACTGAGGAAACTAACTCCTTTTCTGTCAGAAGCATTACACATATTTCCCCGCCGTGTATCATTTAAGTTCTGACTTTAGCTCTGAGTTCTCATGGGTATTGTCCAGAAATCTCTAGTTTCATGTAGTCAAATTTATCAATCTCTTTACGACTTTTGAATTTTATGTCACACTTAGATAATCTTACTCTTTTCAATTCTCCCAAGCTTTTTTCCTCTCTCCATATTATTAGTTTATTTTCTCATTATTTTAAAATCCTTGATTTATCTTGAATTTATTTGCTATAGGAGTGAAATAGGGGTCTGCCTCTGTGACCACCTATGGCAGAATCTGAAATATATTTCTTCTTTGTCCCTGGTTCCTCACACAGAGCTCCTAAAACCCTTGGGATTTCCCTAGTGATACAAGTGTCTTGTCCTTCCCAAGAAGCCCCCTTTGGGTTTATGCTAATGAAGTGACTTACAGTGACTGAGGGTAGGGTCCCTATGGGGTCAGGCCTACCTGAAAGACCAAGGGAATAGAGGGATGGACTTTCAGCCCCACCTGCTGGCCTATGGGAAAGGGGTGAGGGGAGCTGCAGATTAAGCTTTATAAAAACTATTGAACAAAGATTTAATAAGCATCAGCGTGGATGAACACACCCTAGTTCTGTAGCAATGGAAGCCCCTGCATTCAGGACCCTTCTGGCCTTACCTTATGTACCTCTTTGGCTGATGTTCTGTATTTGTAATAATCCTTATACTAAACTAGTAATGTAAGTAAATGCTTCTCTGAGCTCTGTGGGGCATGCTAACAAATTAATCAAACCCAAGGAGGAGTTCACAGCAACTTCCAGTTTATAGCTGGGCAATCAGAAGCACAGGCAACCCGGACTGGCTCCATCTGAAAGGAAGCCAGTCTTGTGAGGCTGAGCCCTTAGTCTGTGGGGTCTACTGCTATCTCCAGGTAGATAGTGTGAGATTTGAGTTAAATTTGTAGGACAGCCTGTCAGTGTTCACTGAGCACTGGAGAACTGCTTGCTGGTCTTGGGGGGATAAAAAATCCATCAGATCACCTCATGGTCCCAACACCATTTATGAAATTATCCTCCACTGGCAGAAAATCTACTTTTAGCACAGGCATTGTCTTTTGAGTCTGTCTACTGACCTCTCCTGCTCATACCTAGGACTGAGCTATCTTCAGTTCTGCGTGCCCCTATTGTTTCCTTTTTTCCTCAGAATTTTCTGGCACTTTTTGCATACTTAATTCTCATAAGGATTTTGGAATTGGCTTCCTAATTCTCCACAAAATAAAGTCGATATTTTCTTTGGAATCACTTTAAGTAAATAACTAAATAGGGAGAACAGACAACTTTGTAATAATAAGTCCCCCTATCCAAGAATTTAGGGCTCTATCCACTCATTCAGTCCTTCTGCTGCACCATTTTGAAATGTCGTAGAGCAGCTCCTGGTCTGCCTGGGAGCAGCTATCGCTAGAGAGTGCCTCATTGTTCAGTTGGTGCAGGTCACACTGCTCCCCAGGGTGGGAGGACCTTTGGGAAGGCTTGGTTGGACAACTTCACAGCTGAGGGAAAGACAACTGGCCCCATCTTCCCTGAGCCTGTCCCAGCAGCTGGACTTGCGAAATTCGTGACTTGATTAAACCTCACCTCTGCAGAAGCCTCTAGGGATAAACAAACAACAGTTCTTTGGGTCCTGGNTTTTTTTTTAATCAGTTAATGCATGGGGAATTCCTTGGCAGTCTAGTGGCTAGAACTCTGAGCTTTCACTGCCAAGGTGAGAGTTCAATCCCTATTTGGGGACCTAAGATCCCATAAGCCATGTGACATGGCCAAAAATGAGTTAGTGAATATTTCATACTGCAAGACTAATAGATGCAACAATTAGAAACCCTGGCAATGGAAAAAATTGTGTTACAACATCATTCCATTCTTTAAATTCTTCCACATGATCAGTTGACAGTTTAATCAGAGTCTCCTTTAAGTTTGTCCAAAGCAAACGTTAGAGTCATTTGCTTTGTCAGTTTCTGGGAAATATGCCATAAAGATTTGACTAAAATTCCTCATATGACTATTAATTGTACCCCAGACATTTTCTGTGTGGCACTTTGGTTAACCCAAGATACTCAGAATATGTTAGGTCAATTAAAACACTATTTATTTTAATATATCTTCCAGTTTTATGTTTTTTGACTTTTTTAATATTGGAGCAATTTGACTAACAGTGTTGCATTAGCTTCAAGTGTACAGCAAGTGATTCAGTTATACACGTTATCTATTCTTTTTTCAAATTCTTTTCCCATTTAGGTTATTACAGAATAGTGAGCAGAGTTCCCTGTGCTGTGCAGTATGTCCTTGTTGGTTATCTATTTTAAATATAGTAGTGTATATATGTCATCCCAAACTCCCAATTTATCCCTCCCTCTCCCAATGCTGTATTTTTTATAAAGTGCTTTTATCTTATCACAACATTTAGCAACATTTTCATCA
This sequence comes from Neotragus pygmaeus, assembly GCA_006410875.1. Classification (NCBI taxonomy): domain Eukaryota; kingdom Metazoa; phylum Chordata; class Mammalia; order Artiodactyla; family Bovidae; genus Neotragus; species Neotragus pygmaeus. The sequence goes on along the minus strand of SJYV01018899.1, from coordinate 779,189 downwards.
AAACTTTGAACCTTCAAGTTTGACTCATTTGTTTTTGGAAATGTCTGCCATGTAACATAATTGAAAATGCCAATCTTTTATTGTCAACTAAAGCCTGCAAATAAGACTTGTTTCAGAAAGAATCTGAACCTTATTTTTCATCTCATATAAGCATGTTATTAGAATACATTCTGCTGACTCCCACCTTATTTTTTATTCTTAATTCTAAGAAAGGCAGAGGTGCTAATAGGTAGATGGACAGGTATGTAGGTAGACTAGATAGATTGATGGATAGACAGACAGAAGCATGGATGAAATCAAGTACTGCTACCTTTTTGCCCTGATAGCAGGGGGCCATCCCACACCCCTAACAGCAGAGAACATGGCTCATTCTCTGAAGGAAGCAGAGTGCTAAATAAGAGATGCTCAGCTCCTACTGTCCCACTGTACAATCAAAGGACAAAGCTCTCCACTTCTAACGCCCTAACAAAATAAATATATAAGACAGGGAAGTTCCAGAGCCCTCCCTTGGGTTTATAACGCCATGATTAAAAGGAGCTTTGAAAACACCAATATTTATTGTCCCTCTGTTTGATGCCCTAGGAGTCGTCACACTATAGACTTCAAGAAAGGGCAAGTTTGTCTTTATTTTGTCACATGGGATAAGAGTGAGGAACTGACCATGCCTCACCTACTGTGTTTTCTCCGGAAGATAATGTAAAGAGAGAAAATACGGATTCCCTTGAGACCATCCAAGCCTGTGTTTGTCTTGGAAGGCTTTGCAAGGGCTATGTGTGCGGTCTGAAGACTTCTGCTTCAGACTACGTTGGCTTTTACAATGATTCAAGAAGTCTTGCTTCTGGCTTTATTATTATTATTTTTTTTGAAACCTTTCATGTCATATCTTTGTAAATTGCATGATACTGCACTGTATAAAAATAATATAATGTATTTAACCTGATCCCCCATGATGGTCTTTTAAGTTTTTTTCAATATTTTTTGTGATTACAAGTAATGTTGCAATGAATAACTCTATGCATACTTCCTGTAGCACAGGTGGGAGAAATTCTGTAGGGTAAATCCTGGATCTGGGATTTCTTGGGTCAAAGAGTATGGCTGGTTTCAATTCTGATAGGCACTGCCCTTCGTGGAACTGCACCTATTGGAGAGTTACCTGGCCGTCCGGGGGTTAAGACTTGGCGCTTTCACTGCCATGGCCCTGGGTGGTCAGGGTACTGAGATCTCATGGCCAAAAAATGTATAAGCCAGGATTGAAAAACGAACAAAAACTGCACCTATTTACATTCCCACCACAGTGAATAGGATCGCCTGCTGCCTCTCACTCTGCCCAATACCACATGTTGGCAAATATTTCACCTTAGCTAATAGGAGGGATGAGCAGTTATATCCTGAAGTAGATTTATTTTTCATTTGTCTCACTATGGCTAAGGTCATCATCTTTTCATATGTTTACACCCCACTGTAATTCCTTTTCTGGGAAATGTTTGCTCACGCCTTTTGCTCATTTTTCTGTGGGATTAGTCTTTTTCTTGAATTATATTAACACTACTGAGGAAACTAACTCCTTTTCTGTCAGAAGCATTACACATATTTCCCCGCCGTGTATCATTTAAGTTCTGACTTTAGCTCTGAGTTCTCATGGGTATTGTCCAGAAATCTCTAGTTTCATGTAGTCAAATTTATCAATCTCTTTACGACTTTTGAATTTTATGTCACACTTAGATAATCTTACTCTTTTCAATTCTCCCAAGCTTTTTTCCTCTCTCCATATTATTAGTTTATTTTCTCATTATTTTAAAATCCTTGATTTATCTTGAATTTATTTGCTATAGGAGTGAAATAGGGGTCTGCCTCTGTGACCACCTATGGCAGAATCTGAAATATATTTCTTCTTTGTCCCTGGTTCCTCACACAGAGCTCCTAAAACCCTTGGGATTTCCCTAGTGATACAAGTGTCTTGTCCTTCCCAAGAAGCCCCCTTTGGGTTTATGCTAATGAAGTGACTTACAGTGACTGAGGGTAGGGTCCCTATGGGGTCAGGCCTACCTGAAAGACCAAGGGAATAGAGGGATGGACTTTCAGCCCCACCTGCTGGCCTATGGGAAAGGGGTGAGGGGAGCTGCAGATTAAGCTTTATAAAAACTATTGAACAAAGATTTAATAAGCATCAGCGTGGATGAACACACCCTAGTTCTGTAGCAATGGAAGCCCCTGCATTCAGGACCCTTCTGGCCTTACCTTATGTACCTCTTTGGCTGATGTTCTGTATTTGTAATAATCCTTATACTAAACTAGTAATGTAAGTAAATGCTTCTCTGAGCTCTGTGGGGCATGCTAACAAATTAATCAAACCCAAGGAGGAGTTCACAGCAACTTCCAGTTTATAGCTGGGCAATCAGAAGCACAGGCAACCCGGACTGGCTCCATCTGAAAGGAAGCCAGTCTTGTGAGGCTGAGCCCTTAGTCTGTGGGGTCTACTGCTATCTCCAGGTAGATAGTGTGAGATTTGAGTTAAATTTGTAGGACAGCCTGTCAGTGTTCACTGAGCACTGGAGAACTGCTTGCTGGTCTTGGGGGGATAAAAAATCCATCAGATCACCTCATGGTCCCAACACCATTTATGAAATTATCCTCCACTGGCAGAAAATCTACTTTTAGCACAGGCATTGTCTTTTGAGTCTGTCTACTGACCTCTCCTGCTCATACCTAGGACTGAGCTATCTTCAGTTCTGCGTGCCCCTATTGTTTCCTTTTTTCCTCAGAATTTTCTGGCACTTTTTGCATACTTAATTCTCATAAGGATTTTGGAATTGGCTTCCTAATTCTCCACAAAATAAAGTCGATATTTTCTTTGGAATCACTTTAAGTAAATAACTAAATAGGGAGAACAGACAACTTTGTAATAATAAGTCCCCCTATCCAAGAATTTAGGGCTCTATCCACTCATTCAGTCCTTCTGCTGCACCATTTTGAAATGTCGTAGAGCAGCTCCTGGTCTGCCTGGGAGCAGCTATCGCTAGAGAGTGCCTCATTGTTCAGTTGGTGCAGGTCACACTGCTCCCCAGGGTGGGAGGACCTTTGGGAAGGCTTGGTTGGACAACTTCACAGCTGAGGGAAAGACAACTGGCCCCATCTTCCCTGAGCCTGTCCCAGCAGCTGGACTTGCGAAATTCGTGACTTGATTAAACCTCACCTCTGCAGAAGCCTCTAGGGATAAACAAACAACAGTTCTCTGGGTCCTGGGTCGGGCATTGTCTCCTTTAATATCACCCAGGACCTGTCCCAGGGAAGTCAGGGGACCCATTGGCTTGGACCACATAGTCACGAAAGGACTCAAATTTGCATTTCTCACCCCATCATCAACTAAGGTGAATCAAGGAAGCACATTGAGAAACTAAAAAGAAACTAAACCAGAAAACTTTGAGTCGCATTACCAGACCTCATGTCAACAAAGCACTATGAATGTCACACAAACCAGGGAACTAACTTGTGAATTGCATGCCTGCTTTTGCCAGGTATAAAGGAACACTGAAGAGATTAAGCCCATGTATTCTGAGTAACACTTAGCTATCACTCAAACCATAACTGGTTTAATGCTCTGTGTTTTATCAAAAACCAAAAGTTATATCACTTTACCACCAAAATTCTGCATTTTAGCATAGAAATACTTCAAATCTTGTACTTTTTGTATACAGAACGCATGCATTCTTAGTCGCTCACTCGTGTCTGACCCTTTGCAATCCCATGGACTGTAGCCCACCAGGCTCCCCTGTCCATGGGACTCTCCAGCAAGAATACTGGAGTGGGTTCCCATTTTCTTCTCCAAGGTATCTTCCCTACCCAGGGATTGAACTCATGTCTCCTGCATTACAGGTGGTCTCCTATATTGGAGGCAGATTCTTTACTTACTGAGCCACAGGTACTGTCTTGTATTTTTGTGCTAGAATGAAGAGTAAATACATCATTTCTGCAGTGGCATGACTTCTTTGTTTCGTGTGTCAGAGACCTCCAGAATGAAAAGTTTTGCAGGGCTCTCTTGAAGACAGAGAGGCCTGTCAGTATAGCATCTTGTCTTTTGACCCTGGGCCTAAGGGAATCAGGGTTTAAGTCTTGTCTCAACTCACATAACAATTTCCTTCCGTGTCTGATCCAGCATCATGTACTGCGTCCACTCCTGTTGAGTCTCGTATGTCTTAGACTGATCCACAATCTTTTGGAACATCGTCCTTTTCCTACAAAAAACACCAGTTTGTTAAAGGAGCATATATTAGAATATGGTAACCCCTGGCCTTCTAATGTTGGGTGTTTCAGAGGCTAATTATGGCAGTGTAATTTTTAAAAAGAAAGGTGAAAAGAATCAATGCCTGGGAGTGAAGACCTAGGTTCTAACTCAAACTCTACCGTGGGTTTATTATCTGATCTTAGCTAATCTTTCCCCGATCTCAGTTTCCCCAACTGTATAACAGGGTAAGGCTAAGTCAGAGTTGTAGTGAGAATGGATGCGTCCATAGCGCAAATGTGGTACCTGGCACAGAATACTCACTAAATCAATTAGAACTGTGGTGCTCATTATTTTTATAATAATCAGTATTGTTGTTTGTTTGTCCATGCCTTGCAGCTTGCAGGATCTTATTTCCCCTACTGGGGACAGAACCTGGGCCCATGGCAGTAAAACCCCCCAAGTCTTAACCACTGGACTGGCAGGGAATTCCCTAATCACTTTTATTCTTAAAATGAGAAGAAATACCAACTTGAAATACAAGGCAAGGTCTGTAGCAATGATTGCGATGTCCATCATGTGGATTGCATGCTCATGCTGCCTGCGATTGAGGTTCTGAAAGATATTTAGGCCCTAAAGAGAAAATGGAGGGATAGAAGTGACGTGAGAAGGAGAGAAGGGAGAAGTGACTGGCAGTAAAGCCACTCAGTTCCCGATGGCTGCCCCAGGTGACCAGACAGACGGTCCAGATCAACGCCTGGCTACACTCAGCCTTCTTGTGAGGTGGAGACTCCTTCTCAGGCCCCAAAGCCAGTGCAGAGGGCCCTCATCCTACCTCATCTCTCAACAGGGTTTTACCAAACTCCAAGTGGTGTCTTTCCAGGATGGAGGACCCATGGAGCTTGGCCAGTGGGTTCTGGGATCTGAATGGGAGAGAAAGAGACACACAGAGAGAGGATTAACATGGACTGGCTGAGATGAAGGTTAAAGACATCATCCATTCCTGTCACTTCCTAATTCTGCAGGCAGGGAGGTTGAAGTGCAAGAATGAGAAGGGACTTGTCACACAGTACGACAGTGGGAAATAGGACTAGATAGCAGGTGTCCTGGCTCTCATACTCTAACTTTCTCCATAACTAATTCTGGGCCTCTTTGGGGACATGGCCTCCCTGGAAGTGTGGACCCTTATCCCCAGAAAAAGACACAAACACAATGCCACATGCAGTTGTACAAACCCATCCCCATAGCCATCGATGGACATTGGCCAGTACTTTAAAGATTGCCAAGCCCCAGATCTTCCAAGCCTCATTCTGAGAAGTCACTGGACTCCCACAAGCAACATATTTATTCACGTCTTTATTCAATAAATATTTGCTGAGCCCTTGTTGTGTGCCAAGCACTGAGATCAGTACTTCGCCTTCTACAGGGTAAAATGTAAACATAATCTCTAACCTTGGAGCAGCAGGCAAAAACTGAGCAAACTCGCAGAAGTATGACTTACAGTCTGTGGGCCCTGGGCAGAGCCTGGGTATGACGCTAGTCCCTGCCCTGCCAGTGCACGTGGTGGTCATGAGGGCCCCCCAAGACCATGGCTCATGGCCTCCACTTCAGAGACTATCTAGAATATAAGCTCTGTGAGGTCAGGGACTGGGTCTGGTTTGTTCACCGTGGAACCTCCTTTGCCTGACATAGGGCCTACCACACTGGCCTTTTGCGCATTATAAACCCAAGGTGAATAAATGAGTCATTAGCAGTTATTAACATCTTGGCTTAAATGAATTCAGTAGGTAGGAGAGGAAGGGGCAGAGTGAGAAAGTTTAATATATTAGTTTCCTGTTGCTGCTCTAAACAATCACCACAAACTTAAATGGCTTAAAACAATAAAAATTTAGTTTTCTTCCAGCTCTGGAGTTTAGAAGTCTAAAATGGTCTGAAGAGCTGCTTTCCTTCTGAAGGTTCTAGAGGAGAATGTTTCCTTGCCTTTTCTAGCTTCTAGCGGCCCCTAATTCCTTGGCTTGTGACCCATCCTCCATCTTCAAAGCCAACAGTGTAGCATCTTCTGTCCTCCCTGAGTTCCTACCTCCTTCTTACAAGGACCCTTCTAACTATTTGGGGCCCACTTGGATAACCCAAGACAAATCCCTATATTTCAACATCCTTAATCATGTTTATGAAGTTTCTTTTGAACGTAAGGCAACATATCCCCAGGCCCCAGGCACTGGGGTGTGGACATATTTGAGCTTCATTATTCTATCACAGGAGTTTACCAGAACCAAAGGGTAGGAGGAAGTGGGAAGCTGTGGACCGTGGGAATTCCCCATGGCAAGTGAGTCTGTCTAAGACCCATTCAGATCTAGGTAATCAATCCCAGAGGCAGGAGGTAGAGAGAAGGGCCAATAAGGGCTGACTCACTTCATCTGGTAGAGATTGTTAGTGCCTCTGTGGTCAATGTCGTGGCAGAAGGCGGCGGTGACCATGGCCAAGGCCTCCAGGTCTGTGAAGTATCGCTTCAGCTTTCCGGTCTGGAAGGGCAGTCAGAGATGCTACTCACTCCTTTTGTGGGGGGCTTGGAAGCAGGACTGAGAGAGCAGGAGTAAGGAGGAGGGCCTGGAGCTTGGAAACACAGGTCTGATCTTGGCTTGACCCCTGGTGCCACAGGATGACCAGACATTTGCCAGGACTGAGATGTGGGATATGGGACTTTCTGTGCCTGGAAAATGCCATGGACGGAGGAGCCTGGAAGGCTGCAGTCCAAGGGGTCACTAGGAGTCGGACACAACTGAGTGACTTCACTTTCCCTTTTCACTTTCATGCATTGGAGAAGGAAATGGCAACCCACTCCAGTGTTCTTGCCTGGAGAATCCCAGGGATGGGGGAGCCTGGTGGGCTGCTGTCTATGGTCGCACAGAGTCAGACATGATTGAAGTGACTTAGCAGTAGCAGCAGCAGTGCTAGAACTGGGACAGTCCAGGCAAAGGTGATGGTGGGTCGTTTTACTTCCAAGTCACCTTAGCTGGTTCCATCTCCCTCTGGGCCTTAAAGTGGAGGGCGTCAGACTGTATGATTGCTGAGAAACAGACAGCCCTGGACTTTGAGGATTTAGAGAGTGTTGGAACATGTCCAGACTGGTAAAACAAACCTTCCAAACCTGGTCTACAGCTCAGAATTTTTCCCTGGGTGTCCTCACTTAACTCTTTGTTTGTGCCAGGTGTTGGAATCAAGAGTGGAAAGAGCCCTGAGGAGGTGCTGCTGACTTGTGACTCTAAGAAATAAATCACGTGTAAGTGGTATGTTTTTCACCTTCAGAGGCAGCCTGGCTAGAATTCCTGCCCCCAGGCCCCAGTGCTTTCTCTGGCCTGACCATTCCAGACACGAGGGAAAGGAATGAGGATGGGGACACTGGGCAAGGGCAGAGATTTGTTTCATAACCTGGGTGGGAAAACACTTTTAAATGAAATATAAAAACTCCAAACCTTCTGAGACAAAATGACTCACACATATACATATTGGTATGTCCATCTAAGGACATAATAGCATTGTTTGTAATAGTGAAAGATCAGAAGCAATCCTCATGTCAACAATAGGGGAGCTGCTGCTGCTGCTGCTAAGTTGCTTCAGTTGTGTCCAACTCTGTGCAACCCGATAGATGGCAGCTCACCAGGCTACCCCGTCCCTGGGATTCTTTCCAGGCAAGAACACTGGAGTGGGTTGCCATTTCCTTCTCCAATGCATGAAACTGAAAAGTGTAAGTGAATATGCTCAGTAGTGTTCAATTCTTAGCAACCCCATGGACTGCAGCCTACCAGGCCCCTCTGTCCATGGGATTTTCCAGGCAAGAGTACTGGAGTGGGTTGCCATTGCCTTCTCCGAATAGGGGAGCTAGGTAAAGAAATTGTTGTCTACTTAAACAATGCAAAATACTATGAAGTCATAAAATTAGATCATGGATAAGCCTTGAAGACATTATGCTAAGTGAAATTAATCAGACAGAAAGGACAAATACTGTATGATTCTACTTAGGTGAGGTACCTATAAGAAAGAGAATTCATAGAGACTGAAACAACAGAATGCTGGTCCCCAGGGGCTGGAGACTGAGGAAGTGGGGAGTTGTGTTAATGTTGTTGTTTAATGGAGACAGGGTGTCTGGGAAGTTGGAAAAGTTCTAGAGATGGAGAGTAGTGATGGTTGCACAATACTGTGAATGTACTTGATGCCACTGAATTATGCACCTAAAAATGGCCTAAATGGTAAATTTTAAGTTATATATGTTTTACCACAATAAAACATATATATAGAAAAATGTGATTGATATATTTATATATTTTCAAATAAAAAAGCATATTATAGAATCATATTGTTTAATTGGTTATAAATAAAATAAATTTTGTGTATGTGTTTGTGAACAAATCTATCTTGATGCTTCTAGAAGGTAATCTGGAAGGAGCTGTGCCATGGTTTTCTCCAAATACTGGCTTGGGGGTGGGAGTAGAATGCGGCCTTTCTTTCACTTTTTATTTTACATACTTCTCGCTTCTTGGAATTCGTTTATGCTAAGCATGTACTCTTGTTGTCTATTTTTTTAAAAGGCAATGAATACAAGAATGATGCCGCTGCTGCCTGGGAAGCTGCACTGGAGAATCCAAGGTAGCGGGAGCCCCTAGCAGCCCGAGGTCCCCCCACCACGCCGCCGGGTCCCCCTGTTCTCGTACCACCAGCAGGGAGAACATGGTCTGCCCCACGTTGAAGCCATGCCTCCAGTTGTGGTAGGTGATCCTGCGGTAGCCCTTACTCAGGGAATACATGAACCGCACCAGGGCCTGCGAACACACACACAGCACATTGTAAGACAGCGGCAAAGCACTGGGGCGGGCGGGGGGCCTGCCGGGCTGAGCCCCTCAGTGCTCCAGTCCCCACGCTGGAGCCCAAGCGGGAGCTCGCAATAGATGCTCTAAGACCGCGAGAGCACTTTCAAACGGCTGGATACTGTGACAATGGACATGGTTATGAAACCAGGCCCTGGGAGAAGCTTGCAGGAAGTGTAGGAGAGAAAACCAAAAGCGTGACGAAATCAGTGGTTCTCAAACTTGAGTGCATGTCTGCATCGCTGCGGGGTGTGGGAAGGGCTTGTTAAAACAATTTCTGTTTCCTCACAGCCAAGGGAGAGAGGAGGGGGAGAAAGAGTGTATGTGTGGGTGCTGGTGGACCCGGGCTGGCATTGATCCATTTTCAGGTGATACTGATGTGGTTTAAAGCACAGTTAGGACTGCTGCTTTAATCAAAGAAGTCTGAGAAATTCTGCACACAATACACCCCCAGCTCCACCTTTTCTGTCCATCCCCATGCCTCTAGATGCACAGCACACCTAAGGAATCCTGCAGGGGAAAAAGCCCTGTCTAAATGGATTTAACACACATTTCCCACCGTGTTGAACTGTAGGAACTTTTTTTTTTTTTTTTTTGCCTTGCTTTTATCCACAACCTTCAGAACTCAGTGCCTCAGAACCTACTTTGAGAAACATCACAGTTCAGAGGAACCATGTGTCTCTTTTCTGGTAAATGACTCATCTGTGTGATGTGTCTAATGCTTTAAATCTTAAAAACTGAGAGTACACTCTAAGGTAGTTTACAGATTGAGGTTTTTTTGTTTTTGTTTTTNGAGAAACATCACAGTTCAGAGGAACCATGTGTCTCTTTTCTGGTAAATGACTCATCTGTGTGATGTGTCTAATGCTTTAAATCTTAAAAACTGAGAGTACACTCTAAGGTAGTTTACAGATTGAGGTTTTTTTGTTTTTGTTTTTTTTTAAGCAAGCAAGAAAGGAAGGGAAAAAAGGGGAAACCAAAGGTTTGTTTCAACCTTACCTCTTGAGGAATGTGAAATTTATCCACCACTTTGAGCTCATAGTACATCTGTATTCCACATTTCACCAGCTCCAGTTCCGTCAGGGGCAGGTCGCTGAAGTGGAATTTATTGATTTCATATTTGTCTGCATCTGGCAGCTCTCCTTGCTGTATGAAACATGGAGTCAAGCGACTGGGGCACATGAGGAATTCCTTGGNTTCATTTTCTCTGTATAATCTTTTAGATAGGTCTCATGTAAAGAGGATATATGGTACTTCTTCATATATCAGCTGGAACTCATCAGCTCGTAGAAGATCCCACCCAGCCTGTGGGATCTTAACTGCCTGAGCCCTGGGGTGCAAGTGCAGAGTCCTAACCACTGGACTTCCAGGAAATTCCCAAGAACCGTTTCTTATACGCACCTGAGAAAGATAACATTCTGCCAGTTAATCTGTGATACAAAGCTTTTTGAACTTAAAATTATGTATGAATATCGACAGAGCTCTCTTAGCATTTAGATTCAGGGTTTTATCACACCGCGCATCTTTCTCCTGTCTCTTTGTGCCATTCAAAGCTGCTTTTTGTTTTGGTGTTGCATCATAATATAATCTCTTGAAGTTACTTCTGGGAATTTGTATTAAATTCAGTATGGATACAGCCCCACTGTAGATGGCAGCGAGGTGGATGTTATCAGGGACTAGAGGATGTGATGCTTGGTGAGAAGTGGTGAGATGGGAAATGCTGTGACCTGTGATAACTCTGAACACAGACAATGAGTCTGATAAACTGGCACCTCTAGAGAAGGGGTCAGAAAACAGGATGGGGGCAGAGTATGCCGTTGACAAGAAAAAGAAATGAATATAGAAAAGACTTAGTTGTTGTGTAAACAGGACTGAACAGAGAAAACCCAGAAACTCCGGGACTTAAAGCAATCTCTCACCCCTCATCAGGAAAAGATAAACCAGAGAACTGGGTTATCTGAGTGACAGCATTATCAAAATTCTTTGACAACAGTTGAGGCCTCTCACACCCACTGTTTAAGGATTGAGGTGACTTGCAATAAATCTCTTCATTTGAACCAGAAATGGGAGGAAAGGTGAGGCTCTCCACAGAGGCTGATTCTGGCCTCAAGGAGTCTGAAGTTCACTTGGGAAAGTGCCAAGCCTCAGACAGAACTGCGGGCGTGGCTCCTGGCACTCACAGAGGATTCGAATAGGTAAAAAGCCAACTGAGTTTTGGAGCATGCTCTCGTGGCCAAAATGTTCAAGCTTACACGCAAAACATTCTTGACCATTGGAATGGACTTTGAGGCCCCACTACCTGTAGGTAGGCCTCACCCTCTGGGATTTCAGCTTTTTCATTATCCTCCTTGATCACGTAAGACATTAGAGGGGGAGTCCCTGGTGGTCTAGTGATTAGAACTCTGAGCTATTCCTGATGAGGGTGCAGATTCAATCTCTGGGGAACTAAGACCCCACATGGTGCAACCAGGGAAAAAAAAAAAAAGACACTAGAGAGTAAGCCTTCCTTGGGGGCTGAATCACTTCCTTGCTAACTTCCTGCCTTTCCCTCACCCTCTGTCTTAGGCCACAGATGTGCCTCCACAGAAAACCATTGAAAAGCCCTGATCAGATCCATGGTCTCATTCCATAGAGAGGCCACTTACTAAACTGGACTTGGGACTTGAACTCACAGCAGTTGACTAAGAATCCAGCCTCATTTTCCAGCCTGCATGATCTTTCCCACTCTTCCGCATTGTCTCTTTGTTGCTCTGCCTGAGTGTGTGGCCTTCTTGGGTTTGGTTAGCATTGATTTTTGAATGAGTGTGTTATGGACACTAATGGACCTGCAATTCTGCATGTTTAGAGAAGAGACTTACGGGATGACTTTGATGTCTTCTTTGCCATGCAGGATGTAGTCAATGACCTTGTAAAAGTTGATTTCCTAGGCGGAAGAGAGAGAAATATATACTTTCAGAGTCTGAGACAGAACTCCAGCAGGAGTATGTCCTTGAGAAAGGCTTTGTTCTCTCCCCTGTGCCCTGTGGTTCTCCAGAAGCACTGGCCTGGCCCCCTGAGGCCGTGTCCCAGTGCCCCTGGAGCTCACTGTCAGCTGAGTCTCAAGATGCATCCTGCTCTTTCTTGGAGCCAGCTCACAGTGGCGAGGCAGGGGCTGGGATCTGGGGCTTCAAAAAGGAGTAGAAGTGTTCCGAGGGGGCCTGTGTGTTCAGTACAAGGAGAAAAGACTGCTGCTGGAGTCTAGTGAGAGAGGAAGATGGAAGGGGGCTCCTGTGCCATTAGCATCATCATGAACCCAGCCATCCTCCGTGCGGAGGCAGCTTCGTGGTCACAGCCCCTTCCTCCTTCACTCAGCTCCTCTCTCTACTTTGTCAGCTCTTTCAGACTTGCCTTCCCAATCATGCCTTATGCGTCCCACTCACTTTCCACCTCCTCCATCCTTCCTACCTCCTTGCACCATTAATTCCCCCATTCTCTTACAGTAGATCTGTTCAATTACATGAAAAATGTAATTGGGGAAAAATCCATTACCTCATTAAAAGGTCTAAACACCTATATGTGGTGGGCATGTTAGCATTTTACAAATTCAAAAACTGAGACCCAGAGAGGGGAACGGACACATTTATTATAAGACAGTGAACTAGGATTAGAACCTAGGCCCTTGACTCCAGGCTGAGAGCTCTTTCTGCCATGTCACTTAAGGGTCATCGGCTTAAATAGTGTGTTTCTCTCTGTATCACCCTCATCTAGAACAAGGTTACTCAAAGTGTGGTCCCTGGATTGGTACCAGTGTCTACACTATTTATTACTATGCCACAATGAGATAAAAACAGAAATTGGCAGTCAGTGTTTAGAAACTTTTATAGCAATTTGACTGAGTTACGTTATGTCTGCTGAAACTAATAATTTTTAAAAGACAACATTTTGTATGCCTTCTAAAATTTTTAGAAGACAATTTTTTCAAATATAGACCTTTATCATATCTTGAAAAGTATTAGTCCAAAATGAATTAGAAATTTAAAAAAATTATTCCTTAATACAGTCATTTTGAGAAGTATCGCCCTAGAATTTAAAATGTAGATATCTGAGCCCACCCAGGCCACCTGACCCAGAACCTCCACAAAGAGAAATTCCTCATCTAGTCAAGGTATCTAGTTGATAGGCAATTGTGACCTGCAGGATCATGAGGGAGAAGGCGACACTCTGCCCCTCAATGCTCAGCTTTTGAAGCAGTTACAGTGACTGAGCCCTTTCAGAGCACCCATGGCTGCTCCAGGGTAGGTAGGAACTCCCTGAAGCGGGAAGCATGCAGGGGGAGGCCAGGGGCCCCCCGCAGCACAATGAAATGGAGTCAGGAATAGATCTACAGTGCAAAGACTTAGGCTCTGGTCTTGGTTCCACTTGGTGTCCTCTCTGGGCCCAACTGTAAGATGGGTGGTACTTGTTTATTGTCAGTATCAAGTAGCAGAACTCTTTCTCCTCACAAAGCATAGGCCCTACTCCTAGAAAGCAGAGGAAAGCAATACCACCCTGATGGGCACAGAGTTTGGTACCTCGAGCTCCTGCATCTCTGGGTTCTCCCTTGTTCCCTGTCCTCTACTGCCCCATTCATCCCTTGCTGAGGCAGCCACTGTGGAAACCTGGGATTCTAAAGATAATTCAGGAATTTAACACATTGCACTGGGGAATCCATAAAGCCCATTCCAGCTTTGAGTCTAAGACTGTAGGTGGATAGTAAACATGAATAGCCTCTTATAGATTAAAATGCACATATTCTTTGACTCAGTAATTCTACATATGCTAATAAACCCTATAGATATATACCAAAACGTAGGTAAAAGCATTGTTTTCCCCACCTAGGGCTCTCAGCCAGACTGCTTTAAAAAGCCTGGAGAGAGCTGATGTCCATCCCTTGGAGATGATTAAGAAACAGTGCCTGTGCGTAGTGGGTGCTTGTCTCCAGAGTTGTATCTGTGCTGATAGGGAAAGATGCCAAATAGTCTCAGGTGGAAAAGTAAGGCACAAAATAGAATCATCACATTTGTGAGGGAGGGTGGTGGTGGAATACATACATTTGTTGTTGTTCAGTCACTGAGTTATGTCCAACTCTTTGAGACCCCACGGACTGCAGCACACCAGGCTTTCCTGTCCTTCACTATCTCCTGGATTTTGCTCACATTCATGACCATTGAGTCAGTGATGCTATCTAACCATCTCATCCACTGTTGCCCTCTTCTCTTTTTGTCTTCAATCTTTCTTGGCATCAGGGTCTTTTCCATTGAGTTGGCTTTTTGTACCAGGTGGACAAAGTACTAGGGCTTCAGCTTCAGCATCAGTCCTTACAATGAATATTCAAAGTTGATTTCCTTTAGGATTGACTGGCATGATCTCCTTGCAGTCCAAGGGACGGTCAAGAGTCTTCTCCAGCACCACAATTTGAAAGCGTCAGTTCTTTGGCATTCAACCTTCTTTATGGTCCAACTCTCACATCCATACCTGACTACTAGAAAAACCATAGCTTTGACTATATGAACCTTTGTCAGCAAAGTAATGTCTCTGCTTTTTAATATGCTATCTAGGTTTGTCATAGCTTTTCTTCCANAGTCTTCTCCAGCACCACAATTTGAAAGCGTCAGTTCTTTGGCATTCAACCTTCTTTATGGTCCAACTCTCACATCCATACCTGACTACTAGAAAAACCATAGCTTTGACTATATGAACCTTTGTCAGCAAAGTAATGTCTCTGCTTTTTAATATGCTATCTAGGTTTGTCATAGCTTTTCTTCCAAGGAGCAAGCATCTTTTAATTTCATGGCTGCAGTTACCGTCTGAAGTGATTTTGGAGCCCCCCCAAAAAAAATCTGTCACTGCTTCTACTTTTTCCCCTTCTACTCACCATGAAATGATGGGACCAGATGCCATGATCTTAGTTCTTTGTATGTTGAGTTTTAAGCCAGCTTTTTCACTCTTCTCTACTACCCTTATCAAGAGGCTCTTCAGTTCCTCATCACTTTCTGCCATTAGAGTGGTATCATCTGCATATTTAAGGTTGTTGATATTTCTTCTGGCAATCTTGATTCCAGCTTGTGATTCATTCAGCCCAGGATTACCCTGCCTAAAAGTTAAATAAGCAGGGTAACAGTATACAGCCCTGATGTACTCCTTTCCCAATTTTGAACCAGTCCATTGTTCCATGTCCACTTCTAACTGTTGCTTCTTGATCTGCATACAGGTTTCTTAGGAGGCAGGTAAAGTGGTCTGGTATTCCCATCTCTTTAAGAATTTTCCACAATTTGTTGTGATCCGTATAGAAAAATGCTTAAGTGTAGTCAATGAAGCAGAAGTAGATGTTTTTTTTGGAATTCCTTTGTTTTCTCTATGATCTAGTGCTAAGTTGCCTCAGTCATGTCCAACTCTTTGCAGTCCTATGGACTATAGCCCTTCAGGCTCATCTGTCAATGGAATTCTCCAGGCAAGAATACTGGAGTGGGTTGCCATGCCCTCCCTCAGGGGATCTTCCCGATACAGGGATCAAACCCTTGTCTCTTATGTCTCCTGCATTGGCAAGCAGATTCTTTATCACTAGTGCCACCTGGGAATCCCTATTATCCAATGAATGCTGGCAGTTTGATCTCTGGTTCCTCTACCTTTCCCAAACCCAGCTTGTATATGTACATACAGAAATATCCATAGACATTTGAGAAAGACAGACCACTCATACTGGCTGCCTAGCTGCTTCAAGGCAGGCTAGATTTCTGTACTGTGCCCTTTTGTATGGTGTGAGCTCTTCTCTGTGCTCATGTATTACTTTTTCAGTAAATATAAACAAATTGTGCTAAGAACATTTTAAAACTATGAAATCATATTCTATGGGCAGTTCTAGAAATCTGTTGGGCCTTTGGCAGAGCTGTTTTCTCTGGCTGGGGAGATGGCTTTCTTGCTTCAGGGTCATCTGTCCTTGGACCTGGGCTGTTCACTGCTCCCCAGGCAACCTGCTGGCTCTCTGGGCCTGGTAGACTGCCCTTCCCAGAGGTCTCTACCAGGTTCCTTCAGAAAGATGGATTTTTTTCTTTTAAATTTACACAAGACTCAGTTTTACCTTCACAGAGAGCAACAGAAAAATCAGTGTTCTCTAGATAAATAAAACTTTTTCCACATGCTGTAGCTCAGCCAAGTTACTTTCAAGGCCATATTCATGTAGGAGTCCACCCGCTTTTGGAAAATCAAAACCAAGCCATCAATGAGGGCCTTTGTCACCTTGCACCTAAGCAGCTGACACTGTAACACAGGGTTTTTGAGAGAGCCAGATATAGCCAAAGCCAGATCATCATGCATGGAAATATACCAGTTTTAAAAGAAGTGCCATTTTTGTTTTTTTCATGAAGCCTACATAGCTGTTTTTCATAATGAAAGCACACATACATACAATGCTTTATTTTTAAAAGGAGATGAAGTGAGGTATAGCTGCTTTGGGAGAGCTTCAGACCCAAGATTCAGGGAGGTTAATTGGTCAAAATCCAGACAGAAACTGTGTTTCCAGCGTGAACATGGCAGATCAATTGTGAGAGTGATGTTAGAAGGCAACAGGGGATGTTAAGGAGCATGATTGCAATGATAGTTACCTGAAAGAAAAGCATCCAGGGTTTGAAATTGTGTAAATGATTTTTCCCTTTTAAGCCTTTAATGTCCTCTACTATCCAATAGACATAAAGAGAATGTTGTTGTTGTTTAGTCACTCAATCATATACAACTCTTGCCCCACGGACTGTAGCCTGCCAGGCTCCTCTGTCCGTGGGATTTCCCAGGCAAGAATACTGGAGTGTGTTGCCATTTCCTTCTCCAGNGAATGTTGTTGTTGTTTAGTCACTCAATCATATACAACTCTTGCCCCACGGACTGTAGCCTGCCAGGCTCCTCTGTCCGTGGGATTTCCCAGGCAAGAATACTGGAGTGTGTTGCCATTTCCTTCTCCAGGGGATCTTCCTGACCCAGAGATTGAACTTATGTCTCCTGCTTGTCAGGTAGACTCTTTACCACTGAGCTACCTGGATACCTCCTCCATAAACTGATGAGAAGAGTATAAGACACTCCAGGTGAAGTGCCCGGCAGAGAGTGAGACTTACGTTGCCGCGGTTGTCGGAGTTCCTACCAAGTCAGTGTGATTCGCTTTAGCTACCATGGCCTGCCTAGGTCAGCTTGATAACCTGGGTGTTCCAGATGAGGAAGGGGAGGCTCAGAGAGGCGCCCAAGGCTACACAGGCAGCTGCTGGAGCAGGGACCTGAATTTAGCCTTTCTCCCTTCAACCCTATGCTCTTTCCAGAAGATCTGCTTTTGTCCAGTCCTGCCCTGCTGTGTCTGGGCCCTGGCTCAGGCCTCTGTGTATTTTCCTCACCAGCTGTGTCCTAAACATCAAACTGCCTTTGGAGATAAATTCAGTGACAGCATTCCATAGAAGAGAAAGTGGAGACCCTAAGGGGTTATTTGACCAAGCTCACCCTACAGGCTAGCAACCCACTAAGACCAAAGTTCTTTGCCTTCTGGCCTTTTCCACTGCAACCTAACATCTCACACTCTTGCAAGGACTGAGTCATTGCTGGATGAGGTGGAAGAGGGTTTGGGGAAGAAAAGTTTTGCCCATGAATGTGCTGGTCACCTCAGTGAAACTAAAGCTTCTGAAATGATCAGATGATGAGCATCCCTTTTAGGCTGGAGCTTAGTGAAAAAATGTCCTCTTCAGTTCAATCTTTTTTTAAAAAAAAAAAAAAAAACCTTTTATTTTATGTTGAAGGATAGCCAATTAACAATGAGATAGTTTCAACTGGACAGCAAAGGGCCTCAGTCGTACATATAAATATGTATTCTCCCCCATCTTNAGAGATGGTGATGAACAGGGCGGCCTGGTGTGCTGCGATTCATAGGGTCTCAAAGAGTCGAACACGACTGAGCAACTGAACTGAACTGAACCATAAGTTTGTTTTCAAAATCTGTGAGTCTGTTTCTGTTTTGTGTACAAGTTTATCAATTTTGTAGATTCCATGTACATGTGATATCATATGATATTTGCTTTTGTCTGTCTGAGTTACTTTACTTAGTATGATAATCTTTGGGTCCCTCCATGTTGCCACAAATGGCATTATTGTATTCTTTTTCTAGCTGAGTAATATTCCACTATATATATTGGGTTGGCCAAAAAGTTCATTTGAGTTTTTCCATAGCATCTTTTCATGTCTTGGCTATTGTGAATAGTGCTGNTTAGTATGATAATCTTTGGGTCCCTCCATGTTGCCACAAATGGCATTATTGTATTCTTTTTCTAGCTGAGTAATATTCCACTATATATATTGGGTTGGCCAAAAAGTTCATTTGAGTTTTTCCATAGCATCTTTTCATGTCTTGGCTATTGTGAATAGTGCTGCTATGAACATAGGGTTACATGTATCTTTTTGAATTACAGTTTTGTCTGGATATATACCCAGGGATGAGATTACTGGATCATATGATAACTCTATTTTTAGTGAGGAACCTGGATACTATTCTCCATAGTGACCGTACCAATCCCACCAACAGGATAGGAGGGTTCCCTTTTCTCCACACCCTCTCCAGCATTTATTATTTGTAGACTTTTTGATGATTAGCTCAGCAGTTTTGAAACTGTTCCTCAGAAGATTCTAATTTACTGTCACATTTGGGAGCCTCTGGACTAGACCCAAGTTCTTTTCCAACCCCAGATTCTGTAATTCATTTATTCATTCAACCAAATATTTGGAGAGTCTCTACTGGGCTGTGTACCACATGCAACATGACAAAGGGCACAAAATGAAACCGACAGTTTAGTCTTAGGACTTTGGAGAGGAAATGTGTGTAGGTAACTCTGGAACTCTGTGCCAAGGCAGAAAATGATTAGCTGCAAAGACAGGCAGAGAAAGAACAATGGGAGAGTCAGTTTGATGAAAACTGGCTGAAGAAACTGGCTGGAGGTCATTTGAGTCTCTCTGCCTCCTTAGCCAACATGGCCTCAGAGCATTCTGAGGGGCCAGATCTCAGTATGTACCCCCACTTTCACGGCCTGGATGAGCGCTGGTCTCCACACACCATAGGAGAGGTTTCTGACCATCTTTGAGTGTATTTTCTGACAGTTTCTAAAGTTGGCAACTTTCTTCTTGCTATACTTTCACCTTATCTGGAAACTTCTTTATCACTCACCTTTACCACCTCATCATGCCTTCTTCTCACATGCTCATTTTTTCCCTATGGACTAGGGAAGATACAGGTTATTTTTCCTCCCCCGTGCCCTGGAATGACTTGTCCTCTGTAAAGGCTGATACTCCTCTCCTCAGTGTAAAAGACCTATGAAAAACCTTTCATAACCATCCACCTCCTGCCAGCCATTTCCCTGTGCAAGCGAATTCATGACACAAGGCTAGGTTCCACCTGGTATATAGCTGCTATATATTTAACCTGTTCTTGGAAATGTCTGCTCTTAAGTGTTCTCACCTTCTGTTTGGTCATGTCTAAGAGCCCCACGGAGTATCTGTCACAGTTGAGGAAGGCGCGGACTGTGTACAGGGCTTTGTGGAACTGCCTCTCAATGTCTGTAAGCTCTTCAAAGACCTTGCTCCCAGACCACAGCAGTATCTGAAGAAATACAAAGACATAGTTAGTGTTCCTGAGGCACAGAACAGCAGCTCACAATAATGAAGAATAACTGTCCCTGTTTTGTAGATGGAGAAACTGAGAGAGGTGAATAATGGGGCAGCTTCTATTGGGTCCAACTCTTTCCAATTCTTTTATTTCCTAGGTTGTTAATAACAATAACAACAACCATTGACAGAGCCCAAGTATCCTACATACTTTATCCCATAATTATTCCCATTTTTCAAAAGAGGAGACTGAAGCTTGGAGAGGTTAAATGATTTGCTCAAGGTCTTAGAACTGGTAAATGGCTTAGCAGGGATTCAAATACAAGCTGGCTGACATGAAAGCATATACGTGCAGTCGCCCTGGGTTACAGCTTTACAGACATCCATGACTCATGCACCCCAGGGATGCTGGGAGAGACTGTTCGATACTTCCCAGGCACTTCTGTCACTACTGCCTTCTAGTTGAGCACATCAGTGCTTCAGGAAGAGGACACCTTCAGTCCAGTCCATTCCCTCAAGTCAAGCCCTTTACCTGGCCACGCCGAGTCTCACAGTTGTGCAGGTAACTCAGGTGGAACACCTTCATGATTAGATTTGCAAAATTGAGGTACTTGAGGAGAATCTGAAAATCAAACAGCATGAGGAGAAACAGATGAGAAGGAGAAATCCCTCTTCTGGCCACTTCTACCATCGGCCAATAAGTTTGAACATTTTCAAAGCTTCATCTGAGACAGTTTGAGCAGATGGATCATGGAAAGCTGACTCATAAAATGTTGCATTATGTGAGAGTAAAACTCACAGAATGTAGAATGTCAATGTTATTAGAAGTGTATTCATGAGAAGTTGCTAGTGTTCATTGAGTTTGCAGGCCCTGTGATAAGTCATGTATGTATGTTATCCTGATGGCCACAAATGACCTCAAGAGATACTATAGATACTCTCTATAAAAGATACTAAAAAACCATCCCTACTTTACAAATAAGTAATCTGAGGTTCAGAAAAATGTGCCCAAGTCAAACAGATATTAGCAGAACCAGAACCATTATCCCTACATTCTTATCTCCAAAGCCCAACATCTTAATGATTATCCTGTCCTGCCTCCCTCACAGATCATCAGACCACTAACTTCCTTGTCTTACAGAGGGGAAAGCCAAGGTTAGGACAAATAGCAAGGGTCAGAGGATTTGTGAGCTGGGAGAACGTGCTGGCGTGGCCAGCCCAGCAATTTCTAAGCACTCTTACCTCTTCATCATTCTTGGTGAAGTGGGGCCCATCCACTTTATTCACAGCCATGATTATGGCCACCACGTCCTTCCCATTCATTATGGGAGAAGCCAAGATGTTCTTAGTCTGGTACTCTGTGAGGGTGTCCACGAAGTCACAGAAATGCTCATCCTGAGGGTAGACAAAGACAAGCATGAGTGGGCAGAGGAAGAGCAGAGACAGGAAAACAACCCAGAGTCCCAGGTGCCCATGGTTGCTGTTGTCCAGTCACTCAGTCATGTCTGACTCTTTGCAACCCATGGACTGCAGCACATCAGGCAACCCTGGCCTTCACTGTCTTCTGGAGCTTGCTCAAGTTCATGTCCATTGAGTCAGTGATGCCATCCAACTATCTAGTCCTCAGTCGTGCTCTTCTCCTCCTCCCTTCAATCTTTCCCAACATCAGGGTCTTTTCTAATGAGCTGGCTCTTCATATNAGCAATTAAACAAAATAGTACTAGAAACCCTTAGGCCGAAGCCTAGTAAGTACATTGTGATTGCTTGAGCATCCTGGTTTTAGCCAACATTTGCTAAATACTTACTAGCTGTGCCCCAGACCCTGTGCCAAACACCCATTTCATCCTTACAGAAACCCTAAGAGAAATTAGTAATTATTATCCCCATTTTATAGATGAAGAAACTGAGGCACAGAGAGGTTTCGTGACCCACCCAAGGTCTAACAGTTAACTCTCATGCACATTGACTTGAGCTCTGTGCCCTTAACTATCCTACATGGTCATCTTACATATGGTGTAATGCTGTGGTTATCAGTATTAATATTATAGCTATTCTCTAAACTTATTTCCTTATTGCTAGAGCAGGGATGATGAGTTCTATAAGGATCAAGATAGCCAAACTGTGAAATATATAACCTGGCAACCAAGGAAGTGCTCAGTAAACAGGGGTCCCCTCATTGTCCCCCCAGGCCACCCTCCCCACACTTCCTCCTCTCCTAGTCCACTTCTCTCCACCTAAGAAGGAAGCATGGGGCCTTGTGCAAGCCTTAAGCCAAAGCTGAGCTTTGCCCCAGAAA
Organism: Neotragus pygmaeus; assembly: GCA_006410875.1. Taxonomy (NCBI): domain Eukaryota; kingdom Metazoa; phylum Chordata; class Mammalia; order Artiodactyla; family Bovidae; genus Neotragus; species Neotragus pygmaeus. The sequence goes on along the minus strand of SJYV01018899.1, from coordinate 757,174 downwards.
CCCTCCGAGGGCCGCCGTCCCCAGGTGCCGCGTGACTGCACATCACGGCAAGCCTGGCCGACTCTAGCACAGCAGGTACACGCCCTGCGGTGGGGGACCTTTGTCAGCAAAGTAATGTCTCTGCTTTTTAATATGCTATCTAGGTTGGTCATAGCTTTTCTTCCAAGGAGCAAGCATGTTTTAATCTCATAGGTACAGTCTCCATTTGCAGTGATTTTGGAGCCCAAGAAAATAAAGTCTCACTGTTTCCATTGTTTCCCCATCTATTTGCCATGATGTGGTGGGACCAGATTCCATGATCATCATTTTTTGAATGTTGAGTTTTAAGCTAGCTTTTTCACTCTCCTCTTTCATTTTCATCAAGAGGCTCTTTAGTTCCTCTTCAGTTTCTGCCATAAGGGTGGTGTCATCTGCATATCTGAGGTTATTGATATTGCTCCTGGCAATCTTGATTCCAGCTTATGCTTCATCCAGCCCAGCGTTTCTCATGATGTACTCTGCATAGAAGTTGAATAAGCAGGGTGAAAATATACAGCCTTGATGTACTCCTTTCCCAATTTGGAACCAGTCTGTTGTTCCATGTCCGGTTCTAACTGTTGTTTTTTGACCTGCATAGAGGTTTCCCGGGAGACAGGTCAGGTGGTCTTGTATTCCCATCTCTTTAAGAATTTTCCGCAGTTTGTTGTAGAGGTGGGGTAAAGAGGCTCCCCATTCTCTTGTTGACAAAAGAATGAAGCCAGTTCCAACTACTCCCCTTCATCAGGGACAGGCAATTAGATAATTTTTGCCCTGGAAGCCTCCAAAATCCAGTAGAAGAAAGTCTGAAATACAGCTTACGAAGGGTTATGGAGATGTGAGCAAAGCACTGGAGGGACCCAAGGATAGAGGTGGAGGGTTGGCTTTGTCTGTGGAGGAAGATTTTGAGAAGTCTCTCTTCCGTTGATGACAGTTAAGTGTAAACCAGAAACTTGAATGAGGAAAAGACCTTAGTGAATATCATCATCGCACTTGCTAGCAGGTGTTGCATGTGGCGCTTTGCCTGCATCAGCTCACTGTATTCTTCCCAATAACGCAAGAAATGGGACCATTAGCAGTTCATCTTACAAAGGGGGAAACTGAAACTCAAGATTAACATTACTTATTACTTGTGTGTGTATATGATTTGAGAAACTGCCCTCTGCTCTGCTGCTTCATCCAGGAAGTTTCATTTCAGGGAAGCCTGGATAAGGGTAGACCTGGGTCTGAGTCTTTGATCCAAAGAATTTGTTACTTCCAGCTTTTATTTATTCATTTATCGGCTGCATTGTGTCTTCGTTGCTGCATGCAGGCTTTCTCTAGTTGGGGCTAGTCGGGGTTACTCTTCATTGCGGTTCGTGGGCTCCTCGTTGTGGAGGTTTCTCTTATGAGGCACAGGCTGTAAGCATTCAGGCGTCAACAGTTGCAGCACACGGTCTCAGTAGCTGTGGTTTGTGAGCTTTAGAGTCTGGGCTCAGTGACTCTGGCTCACAGGCTTAATTGCTCTGAGACATGTGGACTCTTCCCAGATCGGGCCTGAGCCTGTGCCCCCTGCATCCGCAGGCAGGTTCTTATCCACTGCACTAGCATGGATTCCACTTTCAGCTTTTTTTGCGATCCAGTCCTAGCACCACACAGCCAACCCAATGGCTATCCCCATTCCACAAATCTCAACGGAAGCCCCACTCTGTGTCAGGCCTTATGCTAAGCACCGGGGACAGAGGGAAGACTAAAATTCAGGCCAGCACACAGATGAGTCACACAGAATTCACAGAATTAACACAGGACATGAGGGTTGGCCCAAAGCAGTAGGAGTGCAGAGGAGCACACACCTCCTACACCCCACCCCGAAGGCAGACTTGGAGGCCAGTATAGGGCGGTACAGTCTGGGTGGTCAGAAAGTGGGGACAGAGCCTGAATTGTTGTCTTAAATCCAAAAGAATCCACCTTTCTGTTTCTTGGTCACACTGAGAGGCTTCCCAACAGTCAGTGTTCCTGGGAACACAAGCCAGCTGAGATGTGTACAGTTCATGCTATTCTGAGAAGGAAATGTATCTTTCAGAGCCAGTTCACAGAGCTGTGCTAGAACTAGGACTTTCCCATGATGCCGAAGCTGTGCATCTGTGGATTCTTCCAGCTGGAGCGGGATTAAATAAACAGGCCCTGTTGTCGATGAAGCTGTCTCAAACCAGGTGAAGGGTAAAGGAATTAAGAGAAGCCTGTAGTGCTCAACTTGAATTAGTGTTGGAGGATTAAGCAAAATCTCTAAAGAGGTATTAACCGTAAGGGTTTTACACGTCACTCTCTAAGGACAACTGATGAATACAAGCCTGAGTGAGACATGCCCAGATTCATTTCATCAAGTCAGTTCAGTCTTTCAGTATTCACTTCTGTCAAGGAAAGCAGTACTTGGGCCTTACCTGCATCTGAGGCAAATGTTACTAAAGCCACAAGTACCTTCTCTCCCACTGAGTTCTCAGCCCTAGAACTTTCTCACAAATAGCACAGCTGCCAATTGACTGGTGTCTGTATAATCATTGGCATCCTTATATTTTCAGCATATACAGTTTTCTCAGCTGTGTCATAGAACCTCAACTTATCAGTGGCGAAGGGACCTTAAAGGCCACCTGCTAAAACTATTTTGCTTATTTATTTTCTATTTGGCTGTGCCTGGTCTTAGTTGCTGCATGGAGGATCTTCTTTAGTGGTGGCATCCAAACTCTTAGTTGCAGCATATTGGATCTAGTTCCCTGATCAAGGATTGAACCTGGGCCCCCTGCGTTGGGAACACAGTCTTAACCATTAGACCACCAGGGAAGTCACTAACCTATCTGTTTTAAAGCCTAGGAACCAGAAGTTGAGCGGAAGAAAGCCCAAGTCATTCATTCATTCAGTTGGCATTAACAGAAAGCCTTTAAGGTATGCTAGTACTTTGGCCACCTCATGCGAAGAGTTGACTCATTGGAAAAGACTCTGATGCTGGGAGGGATTGGGGGCGGGAGGAGAAGGGGATGACAGAGGATGAGATGGCTGGATGGCATCACTGACTTGATGGACGTGAGTCTGAGTGAACTCTGGGAGTTGGTGATGGACAGGGAGGCCCGGCGTGCTGCGATTCACGGGGTCGCAAAGAGACAGATGTGACTGAACTGAACTGAACTGAACTGAGGCAGTTTATAGACAGTGAACAAGACAGGTGAATATCTTTCCCTAGTAAAGCTTCCACTCAAATGGGGTGGACAGACAAAAAGCAAGTAAACAGCTGCTTTGAAGAAGAGAAACTGGATGACGCTATAGAAAGTGACGGAAGCGGGGGTAGGTTGATGCTGCTCTGGTCAGTCCTGGCAGGTAGGGCGGCTTCTCTAAGAGGTAATGCAGAGAGTGAAGGCTCAGAAGAGCCAGCCAGACAGCAGTGTATTCCAAGCAGAGAGCACGGAGGATGCCAAGGAGCAGGGGCCAATGAACTGCCTGATCTGAGAAACAGGAATAAGGCCTGCTTAGTGAGGGAGAGTGGAGGGCAAGGAAGTCAGAGAGGTGGCATGCATGCCTATGTGCATGCTAAGCTGCTTTAGTCGTGCCTGACTCTTTTCTGATTCTATGGGCTGTAGCCAGCCAGGCTCCTTTGTCCAAGGGATTCTCCAGGCAAGAATACTGGAGTGGGTAACCATTTCCTTCTCCAGGGGATCTTCCCAACTCAGGGATCAAATTCAGGTCTCCCACATTGAAGGCAGATTCTTTACCATCTGAGCCAGCAGGGAAGCCCCTCAGAAAGGTGGGCAGAGGCCTTATGTGACACGGCCTTGGAGGCCACTGGAAGAGCTTTGATTTTATTCCAATGTAATTCAAGACTGCTTCTCATTCATGGAAACCCAGTTTCTCTTTTCAAATATCCTCTGTGCCAAGCTCCAGTGTGTCCCATGATGAAATCTATTTATTGAATGACTTTCACTTTCAATGATGTACTAGGTCCAGAGCCAGACAATTCATTAATTCTCACATCTTCCCTGTCACATAGAACTCTCTCCTTCCCTGTTTTATAGACAATTCTCCTGCTCATAAATGGCACAGCCTCTGTATTCATTCATTCATTCACTGATACACTGACCTGCTCATTGATGGATTGATTCATTCATCCACTTATATTTACTGAGCACTGGCTCTATAAGAGGCACTGGGTCTGCCAAGACCAGTAAGAAAGGTGAGATTGTCCTCAGTGGGTTATCACTGTACAGTGGGGACATCATGTAAAGCATGAATCCACAATTCAAGCCATAATGTGAAGAAAGCCCCCAGAGAATTGATGGTATCCTGGGGCCCCAGGAGGTAGTGACTTGTTCTCTGAGTGGCTTCATGAGCCTGTCAGTAGTTGAAACCTCTCCAAGTCTCAGTTTCCTCTTCAGCAAAATCACCATGTCAGACCAGGTCCTTTCTGAGGTTTCTTTCTGGCCTGGCATGCTGGGTTCCAGGTGTCATAGGGCAGTAAGGAGAGCAGGACAACCAGTGTAAGAGCCTCTGGCGATGACAGTGCTTTCAGCTTCAGTCTTCAGAAATGAGATTGTCACTGTCTGGAAGAAACTCACTGTTTTCCTTTACTCTCACATAACTACCACATTCACAACACTTTGCAAACCAGATATGTAGATATTTTTTTCCTCACTCTGACACTAGCTGGGTATCCAACAATTCAGTTCAGTTCTGACACTGTTTACCTGGAGAACAGGAATGCACACTGAAGGGTTCAGTCCCTGAAGACTGCCCCTGCTTCTGATGCCAGTGTCAAGTCATAGGTTGCCATCTGTACTTCTGCTAACTGACTGTAAATCGAGGTTCCAGTGACTCGCTCCTTGGGTTTGATTACTTGCCAGAAAAGCTCATAGAACTCAGGAAAGTATTTACATTTACAGTCTTAGAATAAGTGTACCAATGAACTGTCAGATAAAGAGATATATAAGGTGAGATCCAGAAAGGTCCTGTGTGCCAAAGATTCTGTCCCCTCGAGTTGGGGTGTACACTACCCTCCCAGCACATGCATGTATTCACCAGCCCAGAAGCTCTCTGAACCCTGTACTTTTGAGGTTTTTTATGACTGTTTAATCACAAAGACATAGTCAATTATTAACCCCATTTCCAGCCCCTCTCCCCTCTTACGAGAATGTTGTTGTTTAGTTGCTAAGTCATGTCCAATTCTTTAGCAACCCCCTGGCCTGTAGCCTTCCAGGCTCCTCTATCCATGGGATTTCCCAGGCAAGAATGCTGGAGTAGGTTGCCATTTCCTTCTCCAGGGGATCTTGCCAACCCAGGGATTGAATCTGAGTCTCTCGCACCAGTGCGTGTGTGCTAAGTCTCTTCAGTCATGTCCGACTCTTTCAACCCTATGGACCATAGCCTGCCAGGCTTCTCTGTCCCTGGGATTCTCCAGGCAACAGTACTGGAATGGATTGCCATGCCCTCCTCCAGGAGATGGAACCTGGATCTCTTATGTCCTCCTGCATTGGCAAGCGAGTTCTTTACCACTAGGACCATCTGGGAAACCCTCTTAAGAGAATAGGGGATGGGTTGAAGGTTTCAAGTGTCTAATCAAGGCTTGATCTTTCTGGTCCCCATCCAAGAGTCCACCAAGAGTCCTTTCATTAGAACAAAAGACCACCTACCACCCAGGAAACTCCAAGGGATTTAGGAGCTCTGTGTTAGATGGTTCTATCACTCAGGAAATTACAAGGGTCAGCTCTGTGTCAGGAACCAGGACAAAGATCAAATAAATATTTCTTTTTATAAATCACAATATCACAGCCCACTGGGAAAGGGCCATCACTTATTACTTCACTCAATAAACTGTAATGAGGAACCACTCTGTCCCAGGCCCTGGGCTAGGTCTGGGGACCAGTAGTGGTGAATAAGATATGCGGGAACAGACAAGTCCTGTGGGCTTTCCCAAGGAGAAAGGGTAAAGAATAAATACACAGACATACACTGAATGTCAAGTAGGGTTGCCAGATTTAGCAAATAAACACAGGATTAATTAAATTTGAATTTCAGGTAAATGATTTTTTAGTATATCGTGTATTGCATAGGGTATACTATAGTGTGAGCTGGACACTCTTGGTGGTTGTTTCCATTTTTGTAATGTAAGTGAATGACTTAGGCTTTGATTGCTGACAACCATCTCAAAGATAGCTGTCTGGCTATCTCAAATAGACACATTGCCAGCCACACACTAGATAAAGAGCCATGCCACCTCCTCACACTGAGGCTCCTTTGTTTTAAAGATCTTGGTTGATTTTGATAACTGATCATTTGGAGCCACTTTTTGCTTTCTATTTTCTCTTACCAAGATTTCAATTTCTGTCCTTATGTTTTAAATTCGTGAATAAAGAGTAAACCTGTGAAACCCTCAACCCTCATGAAAGTCCTAGGCCAGAGCCCACTCTCTCCCTCTCTAACCTGAGACCTCCTTGTGCGGCCCCAGGTATGCAATGTAATTTCTAGGTCTTATAAGTAATAAGCCTTTGTTTTTTCAAAGTTTCCTGATCACTAGTGCTAAAGGGTATCTTGCATTCATCATGAGAACCACATGGGCTTGTCTAGTCACAACATTGATTACTGACAGTTTAACAGTTGTTAGCACGAAACACATACTAAACTAGTTCTCTGGGGCTTCCCTGGTGGTCCAGTGCTTAATACTCACACTTCCATCGCAGGAGGCATGGATTCAATCCCTGCTTGGGGAACTAAGATCCCACATGCCGTGCAGCTCAGCCAAAAAAAAAAAAAAAAAGTACTCTTTGTTTATCTAAGATTCAAATTCAGCTGGGCAGCTTACATTATATCTGGCAGCCCTAATGACAAGTTGCCCCTGCAAGGGTCCCAAGGATAAGTAAGAATGTGTCAGAGTGTGGGAGCCACATTACAACCATGGGAAACCCCATTCACGGTTTCACATTTTTCAATGCAGTAATTACAACCACTTTCAGGTTTTGGTGGGGGCTGATGGAAAGTGTGCTAAAGGCTAAGAGTATCACTTATTAGTGGTTCAGGGACCACCCATCCCCCAATCTACGCTATATCCCTGCTTCTCCATCCAGCTCCCAGTGTCTGTCCACAGACCCCAATAAAGTATGATATCTCAAGGAGGAAGATGTACAACTGAAGGACCCAGGCTTGCTGACCTGAACTGACATCACTCCAGGCCTGAGGCACACACCAAAGGGTCTGCCTGGCCCGAAAGCTTCCTGGGAACACAGCCATCCTGTCCAGGGTGAACTTTGGGGCTGACAAAGAAACAGCAGGCTGTCCTTTAGTGCAGGGGCTCAGCAGACTCTCAGGGATATTTTAGGATCAGAGAGTCTACTTAAATCCTCAGTCCCTCAACACCAGGGTCCACAGAAGCTTTCAGCACCTCTATTCTGTCTTTCCCACAAACAGAATCTAAACCAAAAGCTCCAGAAAGGCAAGACTGGATTCCTCTCCAAGCCCCACACAGCCCTGGTCCAGCATCTATTCCATAGAATAAATTCCTTAACAGGAACAACAAAGTAGTAGTGATATTAACAAGGAGGAGAAGCTGTCAGTAAGAGCTTAAACTATGTGCTAAGAACTTTGCTAGAGGAGAAAGAATTATCTCATTTTATCCTACAACAACACTTAGAGAAGCTAGGTTTTCTCCCACTATTTTAAAAATTAGGAAGTGACCCCAAACAAGCTAAAGAGTTTGCCAAGGCCATGTTATTAGAAAGGGAGTCTTGATTCACACCCAGATCTGACTTCAAAGCTTAACATCTCAATTTTCTGCCATGTAATTTGAAAAGACTGCACTTAGTTTAATGCACTCATTTTATAGGCCAGGAGGAAGTAGAGACCAGCAGAGCAGTGAAGGGTGTGGCACCAGTCAGAGTGCCTGAATTCAAATCCCTGCTCTGCCACTTTCTGTGCGACTGAGAAAAGATTTCAATTTCATCATCTGTAAAACAGGGATAATCAGTTATAAGACTGTGACAACCCAGGTTGGCTACAGTTGAAGTCTAGAGAGAGTTGAAGGGAGAACAGACTCCCATCCAGTTGAATGAGTCTTCAGGAAATTTCCCTGGGTGCAGAATCACCCTTACCCTAGGAGGGCCAAGGAGAGAGGAACCCCATAGGAGATCTAGCCCAGCATACTTCAAAGAAAACCAGGTTCCACAAAGGCCCAAGTCTGTGCCTTTCATCTTGCCAAGTAACTCAAGGGACTTTCTAGTGGTCTAGTAGCTAAGACTCTGCCCTCCCAGTGCAAGGGGCCAGGGTTCGATCCCTGGTCAGGAAACTAAATCCCATGTGCTGCAGCTAAGAGTTTGCCAGCCCCAACTAAAGATTTTCCCATGCCATAACTAGAGGATCCTTCGTACCATCACTAAGACCTGGTGCAGCCAAATAATGAGTTAATTATTTTTTTCAAAAAAGGAACCCAAGTCAAAAATATGATCCATTGGAATTCTTACATCTGTGCATGTGAAGTCCAGGAAGCTCTGCTCTGATGTCTTGGTGACTTTGGGCAAGCCCCTTCTCAAGATCTTCTGACTCAAGACTTCTCATCCATTAAACAAGTCAGCTGGATGAGACAATCTCTAAAGCCCCATACCTCCCCAACTTTTAATTTTAAGACCTTTAATCTGAAATTAGGTCAGAGGTAAGGGGAACACAAAGTCACAAAATGTCCAGGCCGGATCTTGGGAATGACTGAACACAGGCTCCTGGTTAGGCCAGTGCAGCAATAAATGAGACCCACATTGGCCTTGACAGCATAGGGCAAATATTGGGGTGAGACAGGTGTTAAAGGGATTATTGAAAAATTACCTGAGTGTGAGTCTTTTTGCTAAGTGTTTGTTGAGCATCTGCTTTGTGCCAAACCTTTGCTATAAAGTGGACAAACATTTGGTATAAACTGGACAATAAGGCAGGCATGGTCCCTGACCTCCAGGGCTTATTGTGGTAAATGGTTTTAGGGAGGAAACTTACAGAAGGATCTGAGAGGGTCTCCCTGAGGAAGTGAACTTAAGCTAAGATCTGAAGGATGAGTAGGAGTAGACTCTGGCAGATGGTTATGGGGAGAACTGCATTAAATGATTTGCTGTAGGTGATCAAAGAAGTCTTTGTCAAAGCTGCCAGGAAAATCCCACAGAACCCTAAACTCTTATAAGACAGGGCCAAGTGCTTAACCAAGTGGTCAACTTAGCATTTCCGTAATGACTGCCAGCCTATGTCTCCTGACACAAGGCACAAAGTACAAATAACATCACCTCTGTGATAGTCCTGCCAGGAAGGCATAGCCTGAATCTAAACGTGAAGACACATCAGACAAGCCCAAATGGAGGGACATTTCTGCAGAACAAGTTGGCCTGTATCCTTCAAAAACATCAGCGTCACGGAAAACAAAGATAGATTGAAAAACTGTTTCAGATTGGAAACTAAAGAGACAGTGCTAAACAGGCATCATTGAGACGATTTGCGAATAACTGAATATTATCATATTTCATTAGATAATAGTATTGTAACCACTGTCACATTTCCTGAGTTTGATCATTGTACTTTGGCTATGTAAGAAATGTCCCTGTTCTGAAAACACACAGAAAAATTCCTGTGGTTAAAAGGATGCGTTGTCTGTGTTTGTCTCCCAGATGGCTCAGAAAAAATAGAGACATAAAGCAAATGTGGTAAGGTGTAAGTGAAAATTGCTCAGTCGTGTCCAACTCTTTGAGACCCCATGGACTATATAGTCCATGGAATTCTCCAGGCCAGAATACTGGCGTGCGTAGTCATTCCCTTCTCCAGGGTATCTTCCCAACCCAGGGATCGAACCCAGGTCTCCCGTGTTGCAGGTGGATTGTTTCCCAGCTGAGCCACCAGGGAAGCCAGATAAGGTGTAAACAGTTGATGAATTGGAATGAACAATATACAGTTCTTGGTACTGTATTTTAAACTCTTCTGATTTTTTTTTTTTTCCAAAATAAAAAGTTATCAGTAAACAAATAGAGAGACTTCCCTGGTGATCTAGTGGTTAAGAATCTGCCTGGCAATGCAGGGGACACAGCTTCCATCCCTGGTCCAGGAGGATCCCACATGCCACAGGGCAACTAAGCCTGTGCGCCACAACTAGTGAGCCCGAGGACCTAAAGCCCAAGCTCCGCCCACAAGAGAAGCCACCACACGCCGCAAGAAGAGTAGCCCTTCACTCACAGCAACTAGAGAAAGCCCCCACAGAGCAACGAAGACCCAGAGCATCGAAAAATAATTTTTAAAAAATAGACAAGTAAAAAAAGAAAGAAAAGTGCCAAGTGGTCACCAGCCCAGTCTCGGTGGCTGACAGCTCCCCGTCCCATATACCCTCCCCTCCAAACCCCATGGAATAATGCCTCCCTGTCCCTGACTCCCATGGGGAAGAGGATACCTCCTCTGTGTTGGGAACGTTGACGATCTTTTTACAGAGCGCAACATGGCCCACCACTCCCATGTCCAGGGGGAACACGATCTCCGAGTCAGGCGCCACCAGGCACTCCTCGAGCACAGCATCCTTGTGGACGTTGAAGAGCCGGGTGGCCAGCTCCGCAATGCCGTTCCGGGCCCTGTACATGAATAGGCTCATACGGTCGGCCTGCAGCAGGAAGCACAGCTTCTTCATGACGTTGAAGACGCACTTCTCGGCCTGCAGGTTGTCCTGAAAGTCCCGCAGGAGGTCGAAGATAATTTCACTCTCTTCCACGCTGCTCAGCGGGTGGTAGTTGCTGAAGTCCACGGCGGCCTCCCTGGGTCCCAGCAGGTCTGAGATGACCTTGGCCCGGTAGCGCAGGTTGTAGTACTGTTTGGCAAAGCTGACATTTGAGTCCAGAAACTTCTCTACTTCCTCTGCCGTCACCTCGCCCATGGCTGGGAATTGCACTGTCTATTTCTGTGGATGGGGGTGAAGCTGGCCTAGACTTCTCTGAGTCTTGTCTGTGAACCTCGTTGGTGTGGCTGCAGAGCAGAATGAGTGAGCTTGGGAGATTAAATCATTAATATTTCCCCAGAACAGGGATTATGAGGATCAGGGTGTTCCGGATGCTCTTGGGCCCCAGATGGGAGAGGTGAGAGTTCTTTTTTCACCTTGGTCCGCTAATAGGAGAAGAAAATTTGGCACAGAGCTGGCATTGAGATCAAGTAAAAGAAAACACCAAAAACAGAGGCTGCAAACTGGTAACACAAGACATACACTGTTATAAAGATGCTTTCTTTGCCCTCTATTGTATTTTTCTTCAGCATTTGACATGGAAGCCCATGTTTACTGTTTAACAGGTTCATTTAGCTTCTCTCAGAGAATCAGAAGATCTAACAACTCCATATCCAGTTTCTCTGGCAGAAATGGCTAGAGCTGAGAGGA
>SJYV01018899.1:687224-745676 GCA_006410875.1 Neotragus pygmaeus | reverse complement strand
CTGAGAGGACCTGGGCATCCACCCCTTGCCCCTGGCCCCTCACCCCACTCTTCTTCACCCCTGTCCCCAGGATCTCCCTAACACACGGCTTCCCTCTGCACGCTCACCACTTAACCTGGGCTTCCCTCTGCATGCTCAACACTTAACCTGCTTCCCTTGTGTACATTATGGGCCAAATCTCCACATTCCATCTCTGAATTTGAAGGACCTTTGTAAAAACAGGGCTTCCCTGGTGGTTCAGCTGGGAAACAATCCACCTGCAACATGGGAGACCTGGGTTTGATCCCTGGGTTGGGGAGATCCCCTGGAGAAGGGAAAGGCTACCCACCCCAGTATTCTGGCCTGGAGAATTCCATGGACTGTATAGTCTATGGGGTTGCAAAGAGTCGGACACAACTGAGTGACTTTCACTTTTCACTTTATAAAAACAACACCTTTCATAGTTTTTTTTTTTTCTATTACAATACACATGTTTATTGCAGAAAATACACACAGAAGACCCTTAAAATCACACATAATCCTGCCATTCAGAGGTAAGCTTTAGTTAACATTTTTGTTTCTGTCCTTTCCGTAGAGGCTTAATTTTCTGTTGTCCTTCAGTCCTTGATCTTTGTTTTGGCATTTCAGGGTGCTTTTGCTGGCTTCAGTCAGTATCTTCTTGGGTTGTCAGTCAGAAACGCACACAATAGTATGGATTTTATCAGTTCCAGTGAGGCTCAAAATACCAGAATCCTCATTAGGTTGTCTCTCTGAACCCACCAGGGCAGGAAGAGAAGAGAGCATTCTTTCTGGATGAAATATACTGTGGTGACTATGGATATATACATATATATACATATATATATATATATATATATATGAGAGCCTGGCACACCTGTGTTGTAAATACTGTGGAATGTAGGATCGTAGACTGTGGTTGGCACTTTGAACTGTGTAAGTGAACTTTAATGGAAAGTATTAATAGATCACTCCCTTTATTGTAGAGTGTAATTAATTCCCAGGATACTGTGCCTATTCAACACTGTGTATACAGATGACCCTTGGTCTGGTGGACCTCACAATAACTTTTCCAAACACATCCACCATAACTAACGTGAGCCCTCTGTCTAGAATGTGAATCCCTGGCTCGCCAGCTCCTCAGCCTCAAGGTCTCAGCTCATGCTAGTCACCCTTAATTGTCTTATCTCAAGGAACCCCAATCACTCTCTCCCCAGTTCCTGCCTGTCATATCATCCATTTATTTCCTTTATTACTAATAAAACGTGTTTCCTTGTTTTATGTTTGTCTACTCTGTGGCTTCTTCTCTATATTGTGAGCTCACTCCAGTGAGGGCAGGCACCTGTCAGGACTGATTCCTGAGGCTTTGCAAGGCTGCCTAACATAATTCTTGATGCTCAGTAATGTTTTTAAATGATGTTCATGGTGGTTCATTTTATGTGTTAGTTGGGCTAAAGGAAGCCCAGGTAGCTTCTGGGTTTGTCATTAAGGGTGTTTCAGAAGAGATTAGTTGAGTCAGTAGACAAAGTAATGAATTTTACCCTCCCCAGCACAGGAGAGCATTCCCCAATCCATCAGGAGATTGAATAGGAAAAAAAAAATGGTGAGGGGAGGGTGAATTGGCCCTCTGCTTTAGCTGGGACATATATCTTCTCCTGCCCTTAGATGTTGGCACTTCTGATTCTTGGACTCAGACCAGGACTTAAACCTTCGTCCCCTGGACTCAAACTGAATTATATTGCTCTTGACTAATACAAAGTCCTATATTTCTTTTTTTGGCTGCACTGGGTCTTGCCTGAGGTGTATGGGCTTCTCTCTAGTAGTGGCATGTGGGCTTAGTTGTCCTGCAGCATCTGGAATCTTAGTTCCCCAACCAGGGATTGAACCCTCATCCCCTGCATTGAAAGACAGATTCCTAACTAACTACTGGACCACCAGGGAAGCCCCACAAAGTCCTATATATTCTTGATTAAAATTTAAAAAATTCAGGAAGTCACAAAGGAAAAAATGGAAATAAAACATAATCTCAGATATTATCATCGCCAATATTCTTTGTATATTTTTAAATGTTTCTATACCTATCTATATCTATATTCTCAATTTTGACGTTTTGGGCTCAGTAATTCTTTGTTGTGGAAAGCTGTCCTGTACACTATAAAGATGTTTAGCAACATTCCTGGCCTCTACCCACTAGATGCCAGTAGCACTCCCTCCCCTTTAAGTTGTGGAAATAAAAAAACATTTCCAGACATTTCCAAATGTCCCCTGAGATCAAATTATTCCTATTGAGAAAATCTGTTCCACTGCTCTGCTGTTTCTAATTTTCTAGTAGTATAAATTATGCTGCAATGAACACTTACCTTTCTTAGGGGAAATATCTAGAAGTGAAACCCCAGGCCCAAAGAGCTTGCAGCTAGCTAAGAGTTTGAATAAATAAGGCAAAGTTTGCTCTAAGAGGCTCTGTCAGAGTGTGTGAGGCTGTTCTTACCCCTACTGAGCCCCTCAAAAAATTGAGCAATCTTTCTTAATCCTGACATAAATAGCACTCCGAAATTTGACCCCCATATTCCTTCTTATTTTATTTTGCACAGTTTCTCTACACATACTCTAAGCTCCACCCTAGTGTTTTTCATTCTCTCTGACTTTGCCTCTTCATTCTTGCTGAGCCCTTGACCTGTCCCATACCACCCAGTCCACATGCTGTTCCCACCACGGATTCTTTATGCTCCAGTTAGACTTTTTCTACTTTGAACTCCAAACTATTGGTTTGCTTCCATGTCAATAGGAGTTTCTACATTCTAGGCTGTGTTTTTTCTATACATTTGTACTCTCATCAAACTCAAAGTCTTTGAGGATAGAAGTAAAGCTTTACCCCTTTTAAAAAGTCTCTAAAACAGCCCAGCCCAGGTCCTTTCCTGTCATATGCCCACCAGGCTTAGTTCTGGCTGGGAATATAAGCAACTCTTTGCAAGAAATCTATTTTTACCTTATTTTTCAATATGCCAGAATGAGACAGTCAAATCTGCTAACAAACTTTAGTTGCTAACTGTTGGCTAGGTAGGGATAAACTAGTATTTGTATCAGGTCACCTCCTATAAGCCTGTTCAATGGGCCTGATTTCAGATGTAAGTGAAGGAAATTTGAAGCTTCTTTCACTGGAAACAGGGGCTACCAGTATGCATAGGAGAGAATGCTTTCTGTAGTCCAGTCTAAACACGAACATGTTCTACTTGAAAGGAGAAAACAGGACTGTAGGCCCAACAATGCCACTGACTCATTCTATGACCTTGAAAAGGTTCTGTCTTCTCTCAAGGCTCTGCTGATTTTTCTAAGAACAAAACAGAAGAATTGAATAACATCATCTCTAGTACTCCTGGTTCCAGGACTCTGAACGGGCTGGAGTGAGGGAAGACTGACCAGATGGTTGACCTGTCTGTTTCTGACCACAAGCCTTGCCAAAGGATCCTCCTGGAAGAAAAGCTGGAACTATTTATTTCACATAATCTCTACCCCAAGATCTATATTTCACTGAAAAGAAAATTGAAAAGCTTTGAAAATTTAGGTGACTCAAATCATAGGTGATTTTAAAATTTGTTTATTGAGATAAAATTCACATCACATAAAAACATCTTTTTAAAGGGTATAATTCTGTGGTTTTTAGTGTATTTCATATGTTGTGCCCCCACTAACCTATTTTCTCATCCTCTGGTAACTACTAATCTACTTTCTCTATGGATTTATCTATTCTGGACATTTCATATAAATAGAATTCTACGATATGTGTGGCCTTTGTGTCTGACTGTTAGGAAGCATACTGATTGAAACCGTCTACCCTGGCCAGGCACCATAGCNCCCAAAGAGCTTGCAGCTAGCTAAGAGTTTGAATAAATAAGGCAAAGTTTGCTCTAAGAGGCTCTGTCAGAGTGTGTGAGGCTGTTCTTACCCCTACTGAGCCCCTCAAAAAATTGAGCAATCTTTCTTAATCCTGACATAAATAGCACTCCGAAATTTGACCCCCATATTCCTTCTTATTTTATTTTGCACAGTTTCTCTACTCATACTCTAAGCTCCACCCTAGTGTTTTTCATTCTCTCTGACTTTGCCTCTTCATTCTTGCTGAGCCCTTGACCTGTCCCATACCACCCAGTCCACATGCTGTTCCCACCACGGATTCTTTATGCTCCAGTTAGACTTTTTCTACTTTGAACTCCAAACTATTGGTTTGCTTCCATGTCAATAGGAGTTTCTACATTCTAGGCTGTGTTTTTTCTATACATTTGTACTCTCATCAAACTCAAAGTCTTTGAGGATAGAAGTAAAGCTTTACCCCTTTTAAAAAGTCTCTAAAACAGCCCAGCCCAGGTCCTTTCCTGTCATATGCCCACCAGGCTTAGTTCTGGCTGGGAATATAAGCAACTCTTTGCAAGAAATCTATTTTTACCTTATTTTTCAATATGCCAGAATGAGACAGTCAAATCTGCTAACAAACTTTAGTTGCTAACTGTTGGCTAGGTAGGGATAAACTAGTATTTGTATCAGGTCACCTCCTATAAGCCTGTTCAATGGGCCTGATTTCAGATGTAAGTGAAGGAAATTTGAAGCTTCTTTCACTGGAAACAGGGGCTACCAGTATGCATAGGAGAGAATGCTTTCTGTAGTCCAGTCTAAACACGAACATGTTCTACTTGAAAGGAGAAAACAGGACTGTAGGCCCAACAATGCCACTGACTCATTCTATGACCTTGAAAAGGTTCTGTCTTCTCTCAAGGCTCTGCTGATTTTTCTAAGAACAAAACAGAAGAATTGAATAACATCATCTCTAGTACTCCTGGTTCCAGGACTCTGAACGGGCTGGAGTGAGGGAAGACTGACCAGATGGTTGACCTGTCTGTTTCTGACCACAAGCCTTGCCAAAGGATCCTCCTGGAAGAAAAGCTGGAACTATTTATTTCACATAATCTCTACCCCAAGATCTATATTTCACTGAAAAGAAAATTGAAAAGCTTTGAAAATTTAGGTGACTCAAATCATAGGTGATTTTAAAATTTGTTTATTGAGATAAAATTCACATCACATAAAAACATCTTTTTAAAGGGTATAATTCTGTGGTTTTTAGTGTATTTCATATGTTGTGCCCCCACTAACCTATTTTCTCATCCTCTGGTAACTACTAATCTACTTTCTCTATGGATTTATCTATTCTGGACATTTCATATAAATAGAATTCTACGATATGTGTGGCCTTTGTGTCTGACTGTTAGGAAGCATACTGATTGAAACCGTCTACCCTGGCCAGGCACCATAGCAACCATTTGCATGAGTTGTTTTATGACAGGAGATCCTGATAAGGAATAAGGAACTAATAAGCCACCACCAACCGGAAGAGTTTGGGAAAGGTCGAAAGGAGACACCGCGTGTCTGTCCACTTCCCAGAATCCCTCTCGCTAGCATCCATCTCGGCTGAGCGATGTGTGCGCCACCAGGAAAGACTCTGAATTAGAGTGATTGGCCAAAGACCACCCAGAAACTAATCCCATCACCTAAAACCTGAGACTGCGAGCCACTTGGCAGAGCAGTTCTCCTGGGTTCCCTTACCCTACTGCTCTCCACCCAGGTGCCCTTTCCCAATAAAATCTCTTGCTTTGTCAGCATGCATCTCCTCTGACATTCATTTCCGAGTGTTAGATAAGAGTCCAGTTTCGGGCCCTGGAAGGGGTCCCCCTTCCTGCAACATGACCATTCTCATTTAGCATAATATTTTCAAGGTTCATTCATACTGCAGCATGTAACAGAGCTTCATTCTTTTTTATGACTGAATAATGTTCCATTATGATGGATATAGGTATATTTCATTTACCCATTTATTTGTTGGTGGACATGTAGGTTGTTCTCATTTTTTAGCTCTGCAAGTCTTTGCGTGGACATGTGTTTTTGGTTCTTTTAGGTATATACCCAGGAGTGGAACTGCTGGGTCCACAGGTGGTTTTAAGACACTGAGTTTGACGGTAAAGAGAGGGGAATAAAGGAAAGAAACAGGGCACAGCAAGGAATCAACTGGGTGAAGGAGAGGTATGTGTGGAAAGGTATTTTGTGAAGCACCTTTTGGAAAGAAGAGGAGCCTGAAATTCAGGACCTGCTAGAATGGGAATGGGTTGTGTTGTATGTCAGTGGCCACCACAAATCCTAGTGTTGGGTGAAATGGTGTCCACAGGCCCCCACTGATCATCATTTGTGTTCATAGCAATGATGAGGGAACTGGGGATGTTCAACTAGGAAGAGGTTCTGAAAGATTATTGGGAGTGGAGTGTGCCAGCTTGTTCAGTGAGGAACCAGAGAGCCAGACAAGCCAGTAGGTCAGAGACAAAAGTTATAATTAGGCAACACCAAGGAATTCCCTGGCAGTCCAGTGGCTAGGACTTAGCACTCTTACTGCCAGGGCCCTAGGTTTGATCCCTGCTTGTGGAACTAAGATAGCCTTGCAGTGAGGAAAAAAAAAAAGCAATACCCATAGTGCTTAAGAGGTGGTGTGTAAATTATTCAATATCCCTGGACCTTACTTTGCTTAGCTGTAAAATTAGAATTCTTTTACATGGTGGTTGTGGAGATGAAATAATATATTGTGTAATGTGCAGCTATGTACCCAGTGCATGTTAAGTTGAACTATGTAAAATTTCTCCTCTTTGACTATTTTTGTCCTCCAGGGACAGCAGTTTCAGACTGTTCAATTTAATAGTAGTCATCCAATCAATATTAGTTATCACAACTATCAAAGATTAACTGGGTTACCTTAAAGATAGTCAAGTCCTTGTCATCGAAGGTAGGTAAGCCCAGGACAAGGCAGAGGATTCGAATATCAGCATTTAAATAGGAAGATGTTTCCTGTTAATCAGTAAGGAAGCAGTTGCAAATATTTTAAAAATAATTTTTATTGGAGTATAGTTGATTTGCAATTTTCCCAGAGGAATGAGGAACTGGCCTAGAATGAGGATTGAGAGACTGGAGCAAAGGAAGTGGGTACAGAAGCAAGAAAAAGGTGTGGAAGACACATTGGTTGACTGGGAGACAGGGCCTGAGAAACAGTGCTGTCGGCCTGGGTAATTTACGTCACTGGGCGTTGAGCGTCCCCCTTCAGGACCTTTCGCTGGCATTAAACGTTGATTTAGCCTCCATTTCCTGATTGGAGGACTTTCACCTCTGGCTTGCCAACTGCACAACCTCTGTGAAGCCATACAAGGGAAGGGTTTTCCTGGCCCCACCTGGGAACTGCTGGAATGGCCTCCAGCCTCATTTTGTTGCGCTCCATCTTCATTTTATGGCTTCCCAGGTGTCTCAATGGTAAAGAATCCACTTGCCAACGCAGGAGACACACGAGACTTGGGTTCTATTCCTGGGTCAGGAAGATCCCTTGGAGGTGAAAATGGCAACTTGCTCCAGTATTCTTGCCTGGAAAATTCCACAGACAGGGGAGCCTGGTGGGCTACTGTCCATGGGGTCACAAAGAGTTAGACACGACTGAGTGACTGAACACACACACAAACACACCCTCATTTTATACTTAATCTTGGCTATCTGCCATATTTCATTTGTTCTTTTCCTTTACCTAGAGTTGATGGCAGTTCCTCACTGTCCTGCCTCCTGACTTTGACGTAATGCCTTTATTCAGCTACATGGGTTTCCTGTTGAGTCTGCCTCCAGAGCGTGGCTAGTCTGTGAAGTTCTCTTTGTTTTACTTTGAGGATCTGACCTGGGTGATGGATGAGCCATGAAAAATTTTCTCCTTAGGTGCATTTTAACCTTTACATCATTTTTATTTTTCTCTCTTTTTAAAAAATATTCATTTTTATTTATTTGTCTGTGCTGGGATCTTCAGTTGCTGCATGTGAGCTCTTAGCTGAGGCCTGTGGGATCTAGTTCCCTAAACAGGGATCAAACAATTTCCTAAACTCTGGTCTCAATTTTCTCATTTGCAAATTGTGGATATAATGATACTTATTTTATAGAACTGTGGTGAGGCTTAGTGGCAGTGTATCTATAAAACTTTCATTGTGGCTAGTTCTCAATAAAAAGTGTATGCTAGTCATTCAGTCATGTTTGACTCTTTGTGGCCGTATGGACTATAGCCCATCAGGCTCTGCTGCCCATGGGATTCTCCAGGCAAGGATACTGGAGTGGGTTGCCATTCCCTTCTGCAGGGGATCTTCCTGACCCAGGGATCAAACCCGGATCTCCTGCATTGCAGGCAGATTCTTTACCATCTGAGCCACCAGGGAAGCCCATAAAGGTAGTTTAATACTTTTTGGGCTGCACCACAGAGCATGTGGGATCTTAGTTATCCGACTAGGGATCAAATCCCTGCTCCTTACATTGGAGGTGAGGAGTCTTGACCACTGGACCACCAGGGAAGTCCCTGGATATTCTGTTTAACATGTATGTAAACATCTTTCTATGCCATTAAATATTCCATTACCACATGACTTTTAATGGCCTCACAGAGTTCCACTGGGTGGCCGTACCATAATTTAACATATTTCTAACTATTGGCTATTTAGGCTGATTTTTTCCTTCTTTTTTTCTTTTCTTTGGTATTCTTAAAGAACATTTGCTAAATCTTTGTGCACTTTCTTATTGTCTTATCTTTTAATAAAAATATGAACAGAAAGAACAATTTCAACTACTAATCTTTTAAGATGTTGTCCTGGCTATCCAAAAATAAAAGCGTTTAAGTAAAGAAATGTTGAGAAAGTCAATATTTTAGTGCAGAGATCATGTTCCATCTTGAACGACCATTTCCCACAGAACCTAGCTCAGAATCCTGAAAGAGCAAATCTGGAATGCTGGGGCTTGTTATCACTATGAAACACCAAATAACAGATCACTTTCTGTACCTAAATATTATAGCAAGGGTGACTTGTACTGCTTCACCCCTAGTGTAAGAGTCACATTTCTTTTCTTCCTCCAAATCAAATCGTATATGTTCCAAGGCCCCATCCCACAGTGCTGGCAGGATATCCAATCTCAATAATTACTGTGACCATTGTTCCACCCCAGGGTCATGTGAAGGCCTGTTGGTCTAACTCAGTTCAGCTGGAGAAAAGCCCTGTAACCTTTATTTGGCCCATTCTGCGTCCACACATGTGCCCCTTGTCCAAACTGATAATGCCCCTGAAACAGTGCTGTTCTTGGCCAGGGTTCTGGGGTTCTTTCTATGGCTTTAGGCTCCCAGAGCTACCAAAAGGCACCCACGTGGCCAACCTTCCCACCTCCCCAGGGCAGGACGAGGCCCAGGTCCTTGCCACTTGAAGATCCTGCCAAGCCTAGCCCTCTTGGCAGAGGCTTTCAAAAATCTCCTTTCCTCCTCCATTCTTTCCCTCTCCAGGATAATTCAGTCTAATTTCCCTCAGAGGCCAAAAAGAAGAGATCTCTCCTTGAGTCTGAGAATAGTTACTTCCTATCCTGCCACACAGCATCCTTGAGAGGCAAGTGATCAAGAAGTGCCAAGCCCCCTCTAGGAACTGGGGGAGAGGGAGCTGAGGAAAAGTGGAGAGGACTTCCCTGGGGGTCTGTGGCTAAGACTCCTTGTTACCAGTGAAAGAGGCCCAGGTTCAACTCCTGGCCAGGGAACTGGATCCCACAACTAAGAGCCCACATGTCAGAACTAAGACCCAGCACGGTTAAGTTAATTAATTAGTTAAAAAGAACGGAAACAATATAAATGTCCATCAGTGCTTACATGAATGATGGTCCCCCTAAAGAGTGGGACACCATGAAGCTGCTACGGCCAAAGATAGCCACAGCAATAGATATTCCTTCCCCACCCCACATGTCCTTCTCACAATGTGACTTGGACATGTCTCTTATTGAGACTTGCAAGTATGTGACTTTTGAGGCCAGATCCTAAAAGGCTATACAGAATCCTATTACTGGAACCTTTGGTCTTCAGAGGTCATTTAAGCACAGACTGCTCTGAAACTGCCATAATGTGAGGAGGCCTAAACTAACCCATACAGAGAGACACAGGGTGAGGCCCTGAGTCTGCATGAAGAGAGATGTTCAGCCTTCAGCTTCTTCATTCCCTGTCTCCACTCTAGCCACTGACTATATAGCTCTATCAGAGATCCAAGCCAGAACCACCCATGGAAACTCTTACCAAACCTCTGACCCACAGCAACCATGAGAAATAACAAAATGACAATTGGTATTTTAAGCCACTGTTTTGGAGTGATTTGTTACTTAGCAATAGATAGTCATAAAGGAGTTCTTTAGCACTGAGATAGAAGAATCTTCAAAGTTTAGTATTATTAATTTCTAAGAGTATAGAATAATAATTTATGCCCATTTCTTAAAAAAAAATATTTATTTGGCTGTGTCAGGTCTTAGTGGCAGCATGCAGGATCTTCATTGTCATGCAGGATCTTTCACTGCAGTGCATGGACTCTCTGCAGTGCATGGCACACAAGCTCCAGAGTGTGCAGGTTCAGTAGTTGCAGCAGGCAGATTTAGTTGTTCTGAGGCATATGGGATCTTAGTTCCCTGACCAGGGATTGAACCCATGTCTGTCATTGCCAAGATGGATTCTTAACCACTGGACCTTCATTGCAAGATGGATTCTTAACTGCTGGACCACCAGGGAAGTCCCTGCCTGATTTTTTTTTTTTTTAAGTATATATGAGAGTGACTAATCGGTTGATTGAGGGAGTCTTATACATGCATAGATCACTGGCTTATCAACCCTAGATGTACATTAGAATCTTCTGGTGGGCTTTTAAAAAGCATCACCTGATGTGCCTGAGCCCACTCTTTCCCAACTCAATCATAATATCTGAGGATGAGACCAAAGTATTTTTATTTTCTAAAAGTTTCCCAAGAGATTCTGATATGTAGCCAGAGTAGAGAACTGCTGGAATAGACTAACTTGGAAGGCAACACAGGAAGCTGGTGCTGTGTGTGCCTCCAGAAAGGGATGCTGGGGTAAGAATGGACAGTGTAGGAGAGAGATATACTTTTCACTGTAAACTCTTTGATATTTTGAACTTGTTTACTTGTACATGTTACTTATTTCTAAGAATAATCAGTGTTAGTTGTTCAGTCGTGTCCACTCTTTGCAACCTCGTGGACTGTAGCCCACCAGGCTCCTCTGTCTGTGGGATTCTCCAGACAAGAATGCTGGAGTGGGCAGCCTATCCCTTCTCCAGGGTATCTTCCTAACCCAAGAATTGAACTGGAGCCTCCTGCATTGCATGCAGATTCTTTACCAGTTGAGCTACCAGTGAGTTCTGCCTGAGAACAATCAAGTTAAATTAAAAAGAAAAAAAAAAAGAAAATAAAAAAAGCAAAACAGCTATATCAGCAGAAATGAATCCCAAATAGCAAATCAGGAACAGTCCACTCAACAGTGGGGTCTCAGAGGAAGTGACCTGTCCTTCCTGGAAGAGTGGGTAGTCAGGAAGGGCTGAGGAACTGAATCCTAAAGTAATCCCTAACCTGAGATGACTTCTTTGCTGGCCCATAACATCCCCAGTTAACACATCATTAGTTACCCTTTGGAAAAGAGTTTGGGACAGAGTAATGGCAATAATGTACAACCCTCTGGCTGCCAGTCACCTCTGTGCACCCTGAGACCAATGGGATGGAAATGCTCAGGCTTGGTTGGGAGGGGTGAAGAGATCTGGGTTCTGGCTGGCTGGGCTGCTGACATGCTGTTATTGGGAAAAGCTGATTATTACTTAGCCAGCTCTCCTTTAGCAGGGATTTGGTTATCAGTTTCACACTTTAAGATTCCTGCTGCAGAGAATTGGAGCATGATGAAGGTACAATAGGAATGGTGGACCAATGTCTAGTTGTATGAGGCCCCTGGGGATTTGTATGTGAGTGGGTGAGGTGACCACAACATTAAATAGCAGCCTGGATGCTGAATTAGTGGGGTGAGAGGCACCAATGAGAGGCTCGGGAGAGAGACAGCCCTGTCCCATCTCAGAATCCACTACTTGTCAGTTGAGTGGCTCTGTTAAGTAACAATATTCCAAGCTGCAATTTCTTCACCTGCAATGTAGATGAGGGGCTTCCATGTGGCTTAGTGGTAAAGAATCTGCCTGGCAATGCAGGAGATGCCCGTTCTATCCCTGGGGAAGGAAGATGCCCTGGAGAAGGAAATGGCAACCTGCTCCAATATTCTTTCCTGAGAAATTCCATGGACAGAGGAGTCTGGTGAATTATATAGTCCATGGGACACGACTTAGGAACTCAAAAACAACAAAAGTTGATGAGAATGTATGGAATAAGAGAGAGAAAATGATAGCCCTTATCACATTAAACCAGTCCTTAGTGGTATTTATTACACACAAGGATGGGGATAGAGTCTTACATTTGACTAACACAGTGAGTGTAGTGGTTAAGAGTGGGCTTTGCAGGCAACTATAATTGGATTGAAATCATGCTGTTGTCATTTATTAATAACTGTGGGACTGTGGACAAGTCACCTAACAACTCTGAGTCTCATTTATTCACCGATAAAGGGAGAATCATAACATAACACCCTCTCAAAAGCTTCTGCTGCTGCTGCTAAGTCACTCCAGTCATTTCCGACTTTGTGTGACCCCACAGACAGCCCACCAGGTTCCTCTGTCCACAGGATTCTCTAGGTAAGAATACTGGAATGGGTTGCAATTTCCTTCTCCACAAAAGCTTCTATGAGGTCTAAATAAGATAATAAATGTGAAGTTTTGTGCATCCAGAGATAAATAACCAGAAATTGTTAACTGTTGTCTTCTGTTTTGCAACTTATAAAGAGTGGAAAAATACATTAACACCCATTGTCTTACTTGACCCTCTCCAGGACTCTTGAGTGTGGGGCCATTAATTACTCTTAGAAAGGTGAGATTATGCGATTTGTCCTCATTGCTAAGGGATTGCACCAGTAGCAGAACCCAGGTGTTCTGATCCTGATATGGCTTGTGACTCTGGAAGTCCTGAATCTGGTGGGTGACAGAAACCTGAGGCTCATCTCAGGATAAGAAAGGGAGTTCCTTGAATGTGTTCTTGAAAAGGAAAGAAAAGGAAGCTAACCATTTTGTTTCCTTCACTGGTTTTCTTTCACTCGCATCTATCCTATCATTCTATGCAGTCATCTGTGAACCCCCTTACAGGCAATACAAGATAGAAAAATGAACAAATGAACATATAATCTATATTGGATAGTGCCTAGTTTGTGGCACATAATTAAATAAAGACTACATGCTAGAAAGTGACTAGCAGGACAGTCGCCAAGGGAAGAGCATGCAGGTCTTTAGGCTGACACTGGAGAAACAAGTAAAAACCAGGTCCTGGAACCAGTTCTAGGTCGAGCAAGAGAACAAGCTTGGCAAAGGAGGCTATGATGCTGGAGAGGGCTGAGGGAAGGAGAGCTGCGACGTTAGAAGGAAGGAGCCAGGGCCCAGAACACTGAGGACTTTGGAGGAACAGGGAGAAATCTGACATTATCTGTGAATGTCAAGGAAAGCCACGGAGGAATTACATTTCATATTTATTTTTATACTCATTTACATCTTTAAAAGAACCTTTGGGTATTAGTACCTTCGGTGGAGAGTAAGTTAAACTGGGGCAAGGGGCTCTCTTTGTAGCGACCTTTTCCCATTTAGGGCCTCCATTTCTCTCTCAGTGTGGGCTTCCCTGGTGGCACAGATGGTAAAGAATCTTCCCTCAATGGGAGAGATCTGGGCTCAATCCCTGAGTCGGGAAGATCCCCTGAAGAAGGAAATGGCAATCCACTCCATTATTTTTGCCTGGGAAATCCCACGGACAGAAGCGCCTGGCGGGCTATACAGTCCATTGGGTCGCAAAGAGCCCGACATGACACTGAGCGACTAGCACTTTTTTCCTCTATCAATAAAAGAGGGGGGTGCCAAAAAGTCGAAGATGAAAACGATACCCCTCTTAAAGGAAGAACAGTTTAAGCTCTCCTTAGAGCATTTCCACGTATCGCTCGATAGTGAGTCCTCGCATCACCCTCAAGGTTAAGCCAGAGGACCGTGATCTGCCCACTTCCAACAGACTAAATCTCCTTTATTTAGGAACGCGTGGCTTCGTCTGTACAGGACAGCCAATCGCGAGGAGGAAAGCGGCTTGGGGGCGGCACTCTTGCCGGTTCTGGCCGCGTCATTGGCTGATAGCCGCGTCGCTCTCTCACAGTGCCACGTGATTGCGCATGCTGAATTTTCGCTCTGTAGTCGCCTTCCGCACCTCCGGGCGGGTGCCTGCTCACTGCTTTCCTCAGTCCCGCCCAGGCGGGCCACACCTCCTCCTGGGGCAGGGCGATGGGCGGGCAAGGGGACTGGCGGGTTAAAGGGAGCCCGGCCCGGGAGTGGGCTACCTCCGCTCGCGCCACGCTACCGCCTCAGTCCCGCCGCGGCGGAGGACGCGCCTTGGAGCCGGGTCGCACGGTACGGCCAAGACTCGAGAGGTGAGGCGAGGTGAGGGACTCGAGCCCGGGGAGTGAGCAGTTCTGGCCCCCGCGCAGTTAGCGGGCTCCTCTTGGAGTCGTCTTCGCCTGTGTCCCACGTGTGGTCGGAGGAAGCCCTCGCCAACGGTCGCTGCGGGCAGTCGTGGCTGGGCCGTGAGAGGTGGGCGTGCCTCGAGGTTATTTCCTCTTGTCAGCAGGGGCGGAGGCAGGGCCAGCGTGGAAGCCCCACATCCCCACCCAGGGAACCCGATCCAGCTCCTGCGCTTGAGGTCTGTTCGTCCTTCACCCCATCTAACGCCCCGGGTGGTCCTCAGCTCGTAGCTGAAGGTGCGGCTCTTCCGCTGGAGTCCTCCTTGTGCCATCTGGAACCCAGATATCTGGGAGCAGGACCGAGGAGATGAGGGCCACCTTCACCAGTTCGCATGGGTAAACTCAGCCTTGGGCAGGAGAGAGGACTTGATTATCTTGGTTTTAAAAACTACACACCAGGTTAAGTACAAATCAGACCTCTACTTCTTTGGGATTCATTGACTGAAGTTGAAATCCTTTCGCTGGTGAGATGGAGACACTGAAAGGACACAAAAAGGGACAGAGCCTTGCTGAAAGTCACACAACAAGTCACTTGCAGAGCTAGGACTTGTACCCAGCTCTCCCAGACTCAGACTATTAGACTGGGTCCCTTCTTTGCGCAGATTGTTGGACCACGGTGAGTTAGGAGCATTCAAGACTTAAACTCCTTTCTGGCAGTCATTCTAGAACTTTTTTCCTCATTCCTAGGGCTCTTTATGTGAAATCTGGAACTAATGTGATATCAAATATTGAGTTAAGCAAAAGTTTTTGTCTTCAAAAGTTGAGTGAATGAGAAATGGAGAGTCAAAGCTGTTGGCAAGAAATAAGTCAGTTTTTTTTTCTCTCTCTTCAGTAATCTCAAAGGATGAAGACTAGTAGCTGTCATTTTTTAAGCAAATGCTATGTGCTAGGCACTGTGCTAGGTACTTTACTTGGCTTCGTTTTAAAACAACACTGCAAGTTAGGAAATGTTATCTCCGTTTTACAGGTGAGAAATTAATGCTGAGTAAAATGAAGTTTTTCACTTGGTGCCATACAGATGTTGAACAGTGTGGCTGGGATCTGATTAGAGTTCTTTATAACTTCAGAACATACCTAGTGATTCTTGAAATATGGCCCACAGTCTACTTACTGGCTCAGAATCACCCAAGGGGCTGTCTTGGATCTCATCCCTGGGTTTGTCTGAGGATCTGCATCTTAACAGATCTCCGTGTTGGGGGTCATTGTAATATAATTTGCTGCCTCCTGGAGGAAGATAGAGAGATGATGTATTGGGATTTGATAAGATCTAAATTAAATTCACTAGGGGTCCTTTTGAGAATTGATGTTACTTTTAATGGGTATAAATCATCAGATAGATGCTTGCCAAACTAATTTCTTGACACAAACTTGGTTATGGTGTATGAGGGTGGAGGGGGAGGAGTGATTCCCTTTTCTTCACCAACATAGATCTTAAACTGTTACTCATCCATTTGCTTAACAAATACTTGTTAAGCTCTTATTAGGTGTTATACAGTTTCAAGGTACAGGGGATACAGTTGCAAACTGCATTAATTATCAAAATTAATAATAGACTCAGAAATGAGTTGAGTACTTGGCCACAAAATTACTGCTTTGAACTCGCTCCTAAGACCTCTTAGCAAGGAAGCGAATTGGGGTCCATGTGGTATTTTAGAAGAGAGCTAAGCTTGGGAATTGGAAAATGAGGATTGAGAATCTGGTTCTACCAGTTGAACAAGTGACTAAACTTTGATTTTTCTTATACTGGAGAATAGGAATTCGTACTCTAAATTTTCTAAATTTACTCGTAAATTTTCAGATTTACTGAGGAGGCAAGTGGAAGATGCTGATGAAATCTTACTAAATTTTTCTTAAATTTGTTTTTCTTTTTTTCTTATTTAGGTGAAATTTCTTTGAAAGCAGTGTAGTGCCGTACAAGGAACTATTTATTTTACCATGGTTTTACAGTAAGTTATTTTCCTCTTGGTTATTTTATTATTTTGTCTTATACTGGGCTTTATAAAAGAAACAATATATCATAGTGCTGGGCTTTATAAAAGAAACAATATATCATAGTGCTTATACTACTGATGTAAGCCTTGTGGTGGTTCTTTTTGCATCACAGACATTAATGGACATTGTTAATCATTTGTGATAACTGAAAAGTAGGGAATTTAAAAAATTATTTATTTAAGTTTGGCTGTGCTGGGTCTTCGTTGCTGCTCGGGCTTTTCTCTAGTTGTGGTGCTTGGGCTTCTCATTGCAGTGATTTCTCTTATTAAGGAGCACGGACTCTAAAGCACAGGCTCAATAGTTGGGGCGCAACCTAGTTGCTCGGAGGCATGTAGGATCTTTCTGGATCAGGGATCAAACCCACATTTCCTGCCTTGGCAGGCAAAAATCTTTACCACTGAGCCGCCAGGGAAGCCCCAGGAGGGTTTTTTCCTAAGTTATTTATTTATTTTTTAAAATTCTTGGCTGCTCTGGGTCTTGGTTGCTTCACACTGGCTTTCTTTAGTTGTGGTAAACGGAGGCTACTCATTGCAGTGGCTTCTCTTGCAGAGCACAGGCTCTAGGCACATGGGCTTCATTAGTGTGGCACATGGGCTTACTTTCCCCTCCGTATGTGGAATCTTCCCAGACCAGGGATCAAACCCATCTTCCCTGCATTAGCAGGCATATTCTTATCCACTGTGCCACCAGGGAAGTCCAGGAATTTTTTTTTTTGTCTTCACTATGTTTACTTGGAACTTCACCTGTTTCTTCATTTCAGTAAACATAAATCTGTAGCCATACCTGGCAAGTTGGAGGCATTGCGTTAGATTCTGGGTATGTAAACACTGGGTTGACTTGATGTCTGTCCTGAAATGGTACTCGTGTTTGAGAGACATGTAAACTTGAGCGACTCGAGTGCTAAATGTCTTGTCATTTGTTGGAGAAGCATAGCCTCTGAAATTTCAGCCCCCTTCTTCTGTGGCATTTGAGGTGGGACTTAAAAGATTAGAAAAAGGACTAAGACAGATGGAGACAGAAGGGAAAGGCATTCCAGACTAAGGAATGATATGAGCAAGGGCCCCAAAGGACGAAGGCTGTTTAGTATTTTCATGGACTGGTGATTGGAACATGGTGCATGAAAAGAAGCAAGAGAAAGGCAGCTGCAGGCTTATTCACAGAGAGAAGACTAAAGTTATTTGACTATATTCAAGGAGGTAGAGAATTATTGCAGCTTTTTGAAGAGTGTATCCAAGTGATTTGATGTCATGTTGTTAATGAATGCTCCTTTTGAAGAAGAGGCATCATGGGATGGTGGTTAAAAACATTGCTTCTATTTAGTGTTTAAGGCTGAAGTGTGTCTGCAACTTTCAAATAGTTGAGAGAAAAATCACCAAACAAACCAATTGGTATGTGTAAAGAGTGCAAAAGTAGTACAGATATAGCAAAACATTAACAGTTGGTGAATTGTTAAATGGGTGAGTTATGAATACCAGTGTTCATGTATCATTTTTTCAACTTTTCTGAGTATTTGAAAGGTTTCAAAATAAGCTGTTCAGAGACGGAGAGTAGGCTTGAATCAGACAGGTCTTGATTCTCATCATGATTCTACTGCTTAAAAGCTGTGTGAGTACTGGAAAATTATTTCCAAACAACACTGCTGCTGCTGCTAAGTCACTTCAGTTGTGTCCAACTCTGTGTGACCCCAAAGATGGCAGCCCGNAATCAAAGAGACTAACTGTGTTTGTCAGAGCTCTCCAGAGAAGAAACAGAACCGATAGGGTGGGGACGGGGTGCAGGGGAGTGGGGAAGCTGCAGAGACTGAGATAGGCAGAGACAGAAAGAGACAAAGAGAGATTGAGACAGCTTTACTCAATCTACCAAGTTAGATGTTGATATCAAGCAAAACCAAATATGTGGGTGCCCCACGGCCCAGTCAGCATGTACAAGTAACCATCAAATTAATTATATTATACCTTGACATATTTTATCACTGAGTATTGGGGAAAACCCTGAGTAAATATCAGGAGAACTGAGGTTTGGTTCCAGCTTCATCAGTTATGAACTGGTGACTTTATGTCATTACTGAAGGTTTCTGAGCCTGGGTTTCTTCATCTATAAAAGGTATAAAATAGCTATTTTTTCTACACTGTAGGGATGTTATACAGAGTCTGTGTGTAAATCCAAAATTGCTTTGTAAATTCCATTATAAAATTAATGATAGATTGATCATTGAGGACCTATACCAATGAGTTCCGAAGGATTGATGCTTTTGAACTGTGGTGTTGGAGAAAACTCTTGAGAGTCCCTTGGACTGCAAGGAGATCCAACCAGTCCATCCTAAAGGAAATCAGTCCTGAATAGTCATTGGAAGGATTGATGCTCAAGCTGAAACTCCAATACTTCGGCCACCTGATGTGAAGANAGGGGTATGTGGGGGGGATAAACAAAAGCAAAACCGACCCCTAGATTTGTAGTCTGGGTTCTGATGCACTATGTCTAGCACAGTAGTTGGGAGTAGATGAGGAGACCCGTACTCAGTCTCTAGGAGCTCACATAGAAAGTTAACCAGTCCATCCTTGGAAGGCTTGTTGACACTTAGGAACATTTGTGGAGCAAGCAGGGGTGCAGGCCCACAGAACAAAGACGGGTCTGAATTTTCATCTCATAGTATTTGAACTTCTTAGTCTGCAGTGGAGGGCTGGATCAGTGGCCAGGGCTGAGCCATCCTGGTTGTAGGCACCCATGGATGGGATGGAGCTGGATACAAAAAGCTCATCCTTTTAGCTCCCCAGGCTGTACAGTGTCATGATCTTCCCTGAACTTATCTGACCACAGTGAGCTAGAGGATCAGATGGAACTGTGTGAATGGAGACTCTGTCTTGGTTTTACCTGTTTATGGTTTAGTTTTTTTGTTTTTAAATAATCTTAAAACTACTTTTTATTCATAAAGGGCAGAAAAGTAAAATACTAATTACTGAGATGAAAAAGAATTGAATAGCATAACAGACCAGAAGATGTAATGAGATAATAGTTATTATCAAATGAGTGATACAGTAAGTGATTTTTCTCAAAAACCTTCAGGGCTTGTGCGCTGTCTGCACGTGAAAGTCTACTTTTCTTACCTGGCATACTGAGGCCCCCCAATACCTTTGCCCCTCAGTACCTTTGCTGCTTTCTCTCTCACTGATCTTCCATATGCACCTGGTGGTTTAACCGTATCATACTAATTTCTCATTCTTTCCCTCCAACCCCAGAACTATTGGTGTTTGTGTTTTCTTCTCCCTCATCCATTTTCCAAGTCTTCATTCTTTCATTTCTGACCCAGACTTCAGAGCCCAGGTAGGTACGTTGTTCTCTTGAAGCCTTGCTAAACTGTTTATCTCTTGCAGATTTCTTCGCTGCTTAGATGCTCTGATCATAGTAGTTGGCAGCTTCGAGTGTATTTAACAGTGATTGTCTAATATAAAGTTAGAAAATATACAGTTAGAGTCTAAAGTACAGTAGAGCAAAGCATGAATATGGAACCATTATGCTTCAGAGGGAGACTTTACCAATCTCTGAAGACTATTGCCTTCCAAAAAGGCATTTCAATTTCACAAATTGCAAAACTGTCTTATATACACTATTGGTTAAAATATGCTATAATTACTAACCAAAAAGTAGACATTGTTTCTCTTATATCTGCAAAATTCCAAAAAGAAGTTGGCCGACGGAAGGGATGTCCCTCTCTTTTAGTCCAGTGCTCTTTGTTGTTGTTCAGTCGCTCAGTTGTGTCTGACTCTGTGCGACCCCATGGTCTGCAGCACCCAGGCTTGCCTGTCCTTCACTGTCTCCCGGAGTTTGCTCAAATTCATGTCCATTGAGTCTTTGTTGCCATCCAGCTATCTCACCCTCTGTTGCCTCCTTCTCCTCCTGCCCTCAATCTTTCCCAGAATCAGTAAGTCACACGGAAAACAGTGCCAGGGCTGCTGTTTCATCACCAGGAAAAGAGAACTAAGTAGTCACAACTTCATGTGCCTGATCAAAGAAAGAAGTACAGAAATGTTATTTCTGTGTTGCCTGAACTGCCATTATACTTTAATATATGAATGTGTAAATGTATTTTTCAAATATTTTGTTGGTTATTTTTCTCCAATTCCTGTAAGATAATGTGAAAGGTTCAAGCATTTTCCTTTTGAGCCTTTTTTATCCCTCACTCTCAAACATCAATGTTGATAAAGGGAGAGATTATCCTGGATGATACAGGAGAACCCTATTTTATTAAATTTCATGGAATATATAGTAGGTATTCCAACTTTTTAAAAATGGGGGTCTGGCTATCAACTATATTTCAAGGATAAACACTGTAACTTCTTAATTTTCATGAAGCAGTTGGTGAATACTATAATTAAGCAGTAACAGATTTGAGGGAATGAGAGGATTTTTGTGCAGAAAAAGGATACTTGAAAAATGTATTCCACAGTAGGTATTTCCACCTGAAAATAAATACTGCTTTGCATACTTCCTTTTCTGTGTTTCAGTTATTTATTTAGCAAGTATTTTCATTTCATCATGTTTTGGAAAGAATACACTTGGACACAGTAAGAGATACAGAGATGAACCAGAATGGAACTTGCTCTTAAGGAGCTTAATTCATATGGAGCTCATACCTCCAATTTAGTTTAAGATAATTTTTAATGTAGTTTTTTTGAGGGGGTTAAAATAGGCTTGAAAAAAGGGAAAAAAGTAGTTTTGTGAAGGATTCTAGAGGGTGACTAGGATCAGTAAAAGACTACAGATAGTTTTTGGATTCAAACTGATGGCTAAATGAGTTCCACTTCTAGGACTACTTGTGACCTGTTTTGGCTCCACCTTGGTTTTTGAGGGCTGGAGATGGGAAAGGACCATGGCCATGGCTATAGAGAAAGGAGAGCTGGACACAAGTTTGTTGGTGTTAGTGCTAGGTCATTCTGGGTAGCAGGGGAGTACAACTGGGATCTGTAGGGTACCTGCATTTCAAAGTGTTTAGAAATAAGTGAGGTTAAAGAAAGCTAATTTGTGACATGGATAGTGACATGCTCAAAAAAAGAGCTATTCTTAGAGTCTTAAAATCTGGATTTTATTACCTGGTTAAGTTACTTACAAGCTATATGAATTACTGTAAGTCACTTCACTTTATTAGAATCTGTATCTTTATATTTAAAGTGAGTTTCTTATAGACAGCATATAATTGGGTCTTTTTAAATCTTATCTGGCAGTCTATTTAATTGGTATTCTAGACTGTTCACACTTAATGTGATTTTTTTATATGTTTGAATTAAACTCTACCATCTTACTAGCTATTTTCAATGTGTTCTGTCTGTTTTGGGTCTCATTTTTCATTTGGGTTAATTGAGAATTTTTTACAATTCTATGTTATCTCCACAAGTAGCTTATTATTTATATCTTAAAAAATGTAGTGGTTACCCTTGAGTTTATAGTATGCATCTTCCTTCATAGTATTGTACTACTTCATATATAGTACAAGATCTTAGAATTCTTAATTCTGCCTACCATAATTTGTACTCTTATGCATTTTATTTTGCATGTGCTATAAACAAAATGCATTTCTATTTTTGCTTTAGGCAGTTATCTTTTAAAGCAATTAAAGAGTTTTAATTAAAAATAAATTTTATTTTCATTTGTTCCATTTTCTAGACTTTATTTCTTTGTTGTGTATTGTGCACATCTGAGTTTTTGTCTGGTGTGTGTGTGTGTGTAGTAGCAGTAGTAGTGCTGGTCTGCTGGCAATATCTCTTCATGTTTGTCTGAGAAAGTTTTTATTTCTTCTTCATCCTTCAAAAAATGTTTTTTTCTGGGTTAGCAGTTATATTTCAGTGATAAAAGTATCACTGCATCTTCTGGCTTATATGGTTTCCAAAAAGAAGTCTGCTATAATTCATATCTTTGTTCCTATATTTAGCATGTTTTTTTTTTTCCCCTTCCTTTGGCTGTCTTCAGAATTTTATCTTTATCTTTGTTTTCAGCAGTTTGAATATGATCTATGTAGGTGTGTGGTGCTGTGTTGTTTGGTTTTGTTTTATATTTGTCCTTCTTAGTATCCTCTGAGATTCTTGGATCTGTAGTTTGGTGTCTGTCATTAATTTTAGAAGATTCTTGACTATTATATCTTCAAATATTCCTTCTACCCACTAAATTCCCCTTTTGAGATTCTAATTATGCATAAATTTGGTTATTTAACACATTCCACCACTCCTGAATGTTCTCTTATTGTTTTTGATTTTTTTTTAAAATTCTATTTTTTTTTTTTTGTTTTAGTTTGGGTAATTTCTATCGACCTGTCTTCAATTTCATCAGTTCTTTCTTTGGCTTTGTCAGGTCTGATGGTCCTGTCAGAGGCATTCATTATCTCTGTTACTGTATTTCATCTCAGTTCTTCGTATTTCATCTCAGTTCTTCCTTACAGTTTCCTCACTCTGTCGTACTTTTAGTATTAATTTTTATTTTTTCCTTTCCAGCTAGCTGTCATATAGGGCAAGATTTGAATTTTATTAGTTTTTCTTATGCCTCTTTTGCATACCTTAGGTTTGGAAAAGCCTTTTGACCCAGAAATCACTAAGAGCTATTCCAAAATAGAATGACATAAGGAATGCACTCAAGCAAGCTTAGCCTGAAAGTAGAAAGTGAGAAGAAAGTTATGGACCAGTTGCATTGAGGAATGAAGAGCTGCTGTGTGTTTTCATCAATCTGATTGACTTGCTCAGGGTAAGTAGTCATTTAAATCTGTTCTTTTCTTCCTTGTTTATTTAACAAGACCATCAATGTAGCTGTTATTTTACTCTTGTTCAGTGGGATGACTAACTATAGTCCTTTTATCCTAAACAAAATTAATGTGGGTTGCTTTTACAAATACTATGTTCTTGAATGGCTCATGGGTCCTGGATTATGGTGTCTTGGCAATATTAGGCTTATGGAACTTCACAAGGGCCTATTTTTTTGTCAGTTCTGAAATGGAAAACTCCCTGAGTCCTTTATTTAATATTATTTTACCTCTTATTGGCCACACTCATAAATTTGTTTATTCATTTATTCTTTCCTTCATTCAAACATTTTGTAAGCCTGCTCTCTCACAGTTACTGTACATTGTTGATGATTACAAAGATGAACAAGATATCTTTTCCCCCAGGAGCTGGGGAGACTCTTCCTTAATATAAGAATGTGGTTAGTACTGTAATGCAGCTGTGAAGTGCCAGTTGATTAAGATTCATTTGGGCTGAGGAAGATTGGTCAGTGCTTTGAAGAAGAGAAAGAATTTTTAACTGGATTTTTAAAATGGTTAGGATCTTGATAGGTGAGAGTTGGATGGCCATTCTAAGCTAAGCAAACAGCTAACACAAAGACACTGATTTGTGAAGTGTTTGCCAGTTGACACTCTGTTCCTCTGAAGGCTTGCTTCTTTTTCCTTCTCTTTTACTACAAGACTTATTTTTTATTGTTGTTGTCATCCCTCCTCTCTGTTTACTTGTTTCTACCTTTTTTGTTTTCCTGTAGTTTTTAGTGACAGGGCGTATGGCACTGGTTTTGTGCTTTAGGACCCAGAGGCGCAGGGTCACCTGGATCGCCCTCCAAGTTGACATGTTGGGCACCATCCTTCCTCCATCAGCTCATGTTTCAGAGTGCGTACTGGGAACAGTAAAGCAAATCTGTCTTTGCATGTTTATAGATCCTGCACACAGGACAGATGTGACTCTATACTAAAACAAAGTAGAATGAATAGACCAAAAAAACCTTTCAGAGCGTGTATCAGACACTCGCCCCATCAGTCCACCCCATGCTGGTGGTTTGTTTCCTTCAACAGTCCCTTATCAACTTGACTCTATTCTTTTCTACCAAACTAGAATATGTTGTTCAAAGATCCAAAGGCATCCTGTCCTTTTTTTTAATTTCCCAGAACATTTAAGTTTACTCTGTCACTCACATTTCCTTTCTGTTTATTTTCAACAGCTAGTAGGTTATTTTAAAAGGGCCCCACCTCTAAAAAAAATCAGTCCTCTTTCTTGCTTCAGGGACTTTTGCAGGCAAGGTAGTTGTCAGGGTTTGAGACCAGAACCTCTTTTGCAGAATTCCTCAGAGTAAAAAACCTGAAAGTAAGATAGTAGCAGGTAGAAAGGAGGAGACAGGCTACCCTGATACTGTTTCTGAAGGGAAAAACTGCATAAGGTGCCAGCAGAGGTGGAGAAGAATCCCGGACAGTCTATACTTTTGGGAAGCCCTGTACTCTGTAAATTGTTTGCTTTAACTTGGTTGTTTACAATCTGATTCTTTTTTCCTGGGTCAAGACAAATGAGGCTCAAAACATGAACAAAAGATACCTCCCCCCAAATTGAACTCCTCCTAAGTCTCACACATGACAAGTAGGACTATTAAAATATGTGAGTACTGAAAGTTACATAATAAGTTAACCCTGCTGTTTTCTCTGGGATAGGAGGCTGAAACATCCGTCTCCAGAAATGTCTTCGAAAAATGAAGAGCAAAGTGACCTTTCACCCAAGCACTCAGTTAAAGGAAATGACCAGTACAGAGCTCCATCTGGGATCCACCTGGAGCATGAAGAGGAATCACGTAATGACTTCTGGCAGTTTGAGTCCAGTAATCTTTTTAGACACCCTAGGATCCATTTGGAGCCTCAAGAGAAATCAGATAATAACTTCAAAAAGTTTGTTATCAAAAAATTAGAGAAGAGTTGCCAGTGCAGTTCAACCAAAGCCAAAAATGCCATTTTTGGTTTCCTTCCTGTTTTGCAGTGGCTCCCAAAATATGATCTGAAGAAAAACATTTTAGGAGATGTGATGTCTGGCTTGATTGTGGGCATCTTATTGGTACCCCAATCCATTGCTTATTCTCTCTTGGCTGGCCAAGAACCTATCTATGGTCTGTACACATCTTTTTTTGCCAGCCTCATTTATTTCATTTTGGGTACCTCCCGTCACATCTCTGTGGGCATTTTTGGAATACTGTGCCTTATGATTGGTGAAGTAGTTGACCGAGAACTGTACATAGCTGGCTATGACACTGTCCATGCCGCTTC
This sequence comes from Neotragus pygmaeus, assembly GCA_006410875.1. Lineage (NCBI taxonomy): Eukaryota > Metazoa > Chordata > Mammalia > Artiodactyla > Bovidae > Neotragus > Neotragus pygmaeus. Next base: position 720,093 of record SJYV01018899.1, on the reverse strand, counting down.
AAATGAGAGCTCATTAGTAAACCAGATGTCAGACAAGACATGTGACAGAAGTTGTTATGCGATTATAGTTGGCAGCACTGTAACCTTTGTGGCTGGAGTGTATCAGGTAAGAAACGATGGAACAAGTGATGCTTTCTGGCAAAGAAATCACTACACGTGAAGTCTTAGTTCTGTCAGGGATCTTAGCAATCATAATAATTAAAGCTATCATTTATTGAGTGCACAGGATATGGAAGAGGTAGTGCCAAAATTTAAACACTGGTTTGACTCCGCAAGCAAGATAAGGCTGTTTATATTTTCTCAACTTCAGCCTACCTTTTAACTAGTGAATGTCAGTCAGCCAGAATTTAATTATTTGGTTGTAAAAATTTAGACCAGAAAGGGACCTCAGACCACCTAGTTCAACTTCTTAATTTTATATATCAAGAACTATCAGATTTGCTTGAAGTTACTTGTGGTTGGTTATTGGCAGAGTCAGCACTAACAGGCAAAAAGGTGACTGGGAGTTGGGAGAGGAAGAGTGCAAGTTTTTTAAACTGTAGGTGACCTCCCCCTTTCTTTTAGAATTGCTGCTCTAATCGGTGACTCTCACTAAAGTTTGTAGTTTTCTCGGACCGTTGGGGAGGAAACAAGTTGGGGACCTCTATTTCATACTGTCAGCCAGGAAAAGGATTAGAAATGAAGTTCTTGGGTCTCCACAGAATCCACTGATCTGCCATTATCATCATGCCTGTGCCTTTTGGCATTCAGGAGTCAGTGCCAGCATTAACCCTCTTCTCTGTTAGAGACGTTTAGAACCAATATGGGACGCAGAAGAGTAGCTTACTCTGTTAGGTACCTGGGTAGGAGGGGAGGGAGAAGAGGGGCTGGTGAACAGAAGAGTTGTGTCCTCAGAGTTCATTTTTGCTTTTTCATTAGTATGCCTCACCAAGAATGAGAAAGGGTACAATAGAATTTTGAGGAAGAATTAATTGGGAAGAGGAAAAAGAAATAAAATATTGTATATTTGAGGATGTAGAATTAACATGGAAGGCAGTATGGCATAACCACATGTACACAGGCTGAAAATTGTTTCTCAGTTTGAAGTTAGATTAAAGAGAGTTCTATAATCATTTTTAAAGTGTGATTCCATTTTGATGTGACTCTATTTTTTTGTTTTATTAGTAAAAACTTTACTTTTACAGTAATGATCTGTGATTTAAAGAAAAATAAATGTTTTTTAAGTTAGAATTTTTCCAGTTTGCATCTTTATGATTTCTCATAGATCCTTGGGAGACTTTTTNTTTTTTTGTTTTATTAGTAAAAACTTTACTTTTACAGTAATGATCTGTGATTTAAAGAAAAATAAATGTTTTTTAAGTTAGAATTTTTCCAGTTTGCATCTTTATGATTTCTCATAGATCCTTGGGAGACTTTTTCTTTTTCAAAGCAATCTGAACCTTATTCAAGTTTAAGAAACATTGAACAAGAAAGTAGAAATCCTGACTTCTTGTCTGGGCTAGTTAGTAACACTGTGACCTTGGGCAACTTGTTTAGGCCTCTTGAGTGTCAGTAAAATGAGCTCTCTCTTTGTAAAATGAGCAAATTGATAAATGATTGTGTTTTTGTTTCTAGCTGTGACATTCTGTGGTGCTCAGATAGAGTGTCTCCACACAAAAAAATACTAGGGGAATATAGGATTTATAAGGTCTTTTCCTTGATATTTAACACTTGTATATCCTTTCTTCCAGGTAGTGATGGGCTTCTTTCAAGTGGGCTTTGTTTCCGTCTACCTCTCCGATGCCTTGCTGGGAGGATTTGTCACTGGTGCCTCCTTAACTATTCTTACATCTCAAGTCAAGTACCTCCTTGGACTCAGCCTTCCTCGGAGTGGTGGAGTGGGATCACTCATCACTAATTGGATACATATCTTCAGAAACATCCATAAGACCAATATCTGTGATCTCATCACCAGCCTTTTGTGCCTTTTGGTTCTTTTGCCAACCAAAGAACTCAATGAGCGCTTCAAGTCTAAGCTTAAGGCACCGATTCCTGTTGAACTCTTTGTTGTTGTGGTAGCCACATTAGCCTCTCATTTTGGAAAACTGCATGAGAAATATGGCACCAGTATTGCTAGGAATATTTCCACTGGGTTTATGCCACCCAAAGCACCTGACTGGAACTTAATTCCTAGAGTGGCTGTAGATGCAATAGCTATTGCTATCATTGGGTTTGCTATCACTGTATCACTTTCTGAGATGTTTGCCAAGAAACATGGCTACACAGTCAAAGCTAATCAGGAAATGTACGCTATCGGCTTTTGCAATATCATCCCTTCCTTCTTCCACAGCTTCGCTACTAGTGCAGCTCTTGCAAAGACACTGGTGAAGGAATCCACAGGCTGTCAAACTCAGGTTTCTGGTGTGATGACAGCTCTGGTTCTTTTGTTGGTCCTCTTGGTCATAGCTCCTTTGTTCTACTCCCTGCAGAAAAGTGTCCTTGGTGTGATCACTATTGTAAATCTCCGGGGAGCCCTTTGTAAATTTAAGGATCTGCCCCAGATGTGGAGGATTAGCAGAATGGACACAGTTATCTGGTTTGTTACTATGCTGTCCTCTGCACTGATCAGTACTGAAATAGGCCTGCTTACTGGGGTTTGTTTTTCTATGTTTTGTGTTATCCTCCGCACTCAGAAGCCGAAGGCTTCATTGCTTGGCTTGGTGGAAGATTCTGAAATCTTTGAGTCCATGTCTGCCTACAAGAACCTTCAGGCCAAATCAGGCATCAAGATTTTCCGCTTTGTGGCCCCTCTCTACTACGTAAACAAAGAATATTTTAAATCTGTCTTATACAAAAAAACTCTCAACCCAGTCTTAGTAAAAGCAGCTCAGAGGAAGGCAGCAAAGAAAAAGATCAAAAGGGAAACAGTAACACTCCGTGGAATCCAGGACGAAGTTTCAGTGCAACTTTCCCATGATCCCTTAGAGTTCCATACAATAGTGATTGACTGTAGTGCAATACAGTTTTTAGATACAGCAGGGATCCATACACTGAAAGAAGTTCGCAGAGATTATGAAGCTATTGGCATCCAGGTTCTGCTGGCTCAGTGCAATCCCTCTGTGAGGGACTCCCTGGCCCGGGGAGAGTACTGCAAAAAGGATGAAGAAAACCTTCTCTTTTATAGTGTATATGAAGCCATGACTTTTGCAGAAGACTCTCAGAATCAAAAAGAGAGATATGTTCCCAATGGTCCAAGTTTTTCCAGTGATTGATTGAGAAGGTAGATGGAAGGAAGAGTCCCATCTAGCCAACAGGTTAAAATTTCAAGTGTGTAGCATTTTATACTGTGGAACTGGAAATTGCTGCACACAAGAAATTTTAACCTTTTGGCTAGGCAGAATTCTTCCTTTGAAGTTGATGGCCTTTGTAAATATACAAATGCAGCAGAGCTTTTAGTTAGGCAGAATCAAAAAAAGAAAATGTGGCTTTAAGTTTTCTCTCAAATATGAGATATTCTTGGAATTAAATCTGTTGAACTGTAAAGCAGCCCCAAACCTGATTACCATCCCGTTTTAGGAGATATGCATCTGAACTTTTGCTTCTTCAGGAGGTAAAGGGGTAAAGCTGGCATGTACATAAGAGGTGCTGGAGCCTGTTTGGCATGGCTGTTTGGGGAGAGAGGAGAAAGGAAGTAGGGAAAGAATGTATGTCTTCTCTTGTAACAGCAAGTCAAGGAGCTGCTGGAGTGCAGGGTAGTCACTAGACAAGCTTGCTCTCACTTGAGCTTCTCTTTGCTCTCCAGATGGCAGTTGGATCTCTGGCTTTTTACAGGAAAGTATCGTTCCTCTCTGGCACAGTCTTATCAGGAGTCTGATGGCAGAGCAGGTTTGTGAAACCCTACCAGCCAGTCCCACATTATACAGAACGCTTGTGATGTGATACATTTGATGTTTTTTGTTTTTTTTTCATATGATGTTTTTAGTCAGCCTTTTTGTTTAGGGTAAGTAGGTGAGAAAAGAGCTCTTCATGCCAGTCAACATGGTGAGAATCCTCCCTATCTCTTCTGTGATTCCTGTCTGTCCTTGTTTCTGAGTATTAATCCTAAGCTCTGTTTTAACTTTCATGTAGTGTGTTTCTCATGGAATCTGTTCTAAACCGCCATGTCTGATTGCTAGTGAGTGACAAGTTTGACAGAGAAAAGGCACGGTGCTGATTAGCAATTTCATGTAGCTTTTTAAGTGACCTTGAGGCAAAAAAGGAATGATTGACAACTTCCCTTAAAAATCTGTTTATTTAGTAGTGAATTTTTCTTTCCTTCCCATGTTTAGCAAGTCAGCTGGGAATTGACAGTCTTTCTCATATTTGAGAAGCTACTATTCATTTTTACTCTGTAAGAAAAAATTTATTGTGACCAATGGAGAAAAATGCACAGAAGTGACAGAATGCTTCCAAAAGAACATCAGTAATTGTAGATGTTTCAGTGAAAACAAGGCTAATGCTTACTGCTACGCACCCTGTTGATGTATAATAAATACTGATGACAGTGACACTTTTCGCTTTTTGGGCCACCTAAAACTATTGTGTAAAAGGATTTAGAAGCATCATATTCATACAGCCCAGGTTCTGGGGATGTACTATTTATCATACCTGGTCACTAGTTGTATTACAGAAATATTTCCTTTGGAAAAGTATGTCCAACCTTGAAAGCTTATAGTTCTGTATCTGGACCTTTATGGGTGAGGGGAAAAAACAGATTTTCCAAATTTAGGATTAGGAGACTGGTTTATATGAGACTGAAACATTTAGCACATCATTTTAAACAAACAAGATAAAAACTACAAAAGTGCAAAATCATTTTTAACCCATTCCTAGATTCTAAACAATGTGTTTATGAGAAACATACCCTATGTATAACACATCTACCGAAGTGGGAAACTTTTAAACATCTTTCTTGTTGGCTCCATAAACTGCAAGTGTTGATTTTCTGATAGAGCTCTGCCCATCAGTTTACATGAAAAACGCCTTTCTATCATTAAAGCAGTTTCTCAGGAGCTAGATTTCTCTCTTTGAGGTGACTGACATCACGATTAAATGTAATCGTGTCCTTAGAGTTTTGACATCCTTTTAGAACTTAATTGCAGAAATGTTAACTGCTGTTTGTATTTGTGTCTCTTTTGTTTATTGTTTGTAGCAAATATTTGCTGTCTTTTTAGTCTTAGATGAAAAGGAATAGTAAAATCAAAGTATCTTGGTTGTCATTTGTTTTCAACCCAGTCTTCTATCTCACCCGAGCCAAGTTTGAATCCAGATCATGGTAAATACCTAATGCCATGTGACAGAGTAATGAGTACATGTTCAAGATGACTTTATAATTTAGCAAACCTTACCATGGGGGAATTAGAAAAGAGTCCAAAGAATTTAGAAAATCTCTTAAAAGAACAGAATAACAGGCTTTGAGCTTTACCTCCCATTTCTGCCCAAAATCTGGATATAAACAATTCTGCAACTTGATGCAATTAGCAGATTCTTGAATCTGTGTTCTGGTTTGCTTTTCTCCTACCTACCCGACCGAATAAGAGATTCTACTTTTGGAAGCCATTTGTAAAAATATTGAAGAAACACTAGAATTTAAATCTTACCTTGTCTGCTTGGATTTAAATCTACCTGTACCTTCATGTTAAGATTTTTTGATTGCTGGTATTTAAAGGAATCAAGCCCGTAACCAAAGCCAAAGGAATCTGCTTTCTTGCTCAAAGGTTTAGTTGATTTAGTTGATGAGGTGATATTTTACACACTTTATTGACACAAAAATGTCTTGCTTACTCTGAACTTTAGAGTCTGAGGCATATTTGTATTGCTTATTGATAAATGTACAAAATTCTGAATATCTTAAAATGGTAATTTAATTGAAATATATGTACACTCTTGATGTTTAAAACTCATACAACCAGAGGGGTAGAGTTCACCTAGAGTCAAAGGGTAACATTCAAGAGAGAGGTGAAGGGAATAGACTATTAAAAAGATGATCTCTGACCAAGCAAGGGAGAAGAGGGCCTCAGATGAATAGGATTCAACCCCAGGTTAGCTTCATACATGACTGTCCATAAGTAGGGAGACCAGGATTAAGAGCCACAGCTTAGTTTGAGAGCAGACTCAGAACTGGATTCTGCTTCTAGAAGGGGAGTGTACAGATTCACCAAAGTGAAAGAGCCAGCAACCAAGGTTGAGGCCAAAGCCAGGGCTGACCTACTGTAGAGCTCTAGATTGAGTGACTGTAGCCTCTGATAGCAGTAAAACTGAAAGATGTCTAATTGACTTTTTTAAGGAGCAAAGGAAAACAAAATTTGGATAAACTGAAATAGCTTTTAAACATCAGTAGACACTGAAGCCAAAATTTACTGGTAAATTTATAGCATGGTAAATGGTGATCTTTAAACTGTGTCAATATATTAGATGAGTTCATCAGACTATTCTAATGCTCATGACCACATTTTAACAAGAAAAATAATTCTCTGCAGAGGTATTCTATTTGTCACTTAAGAACACGTGTGGTGGTAGCCCTGAGCTTAATATAAAAGTGAGAATAGGGTTGTAGTGAGTTTTTTGGGAACTTAAACCTAGAAGTTATAATGATAAATTCAAGCTTTGTGCTCCATATTCACGTTCTTATTTTCCTCTATGTATTCCTATAGATGAGCCATAACATCAATGTAGACAGTACCTCAAATACATCCTGAGGACCTATGCAAGAATTTAGGGCGCGGGCCAGGTGCTGGGACTTAAATACTAAATCCAGTAGGTGGGCTATATGCTAACTCTTCTAGTAACACATGGCAGCACTTGGAGGTGCTTTATGGAGGGCCTAAGCTGAACCTGGACTGAGTCTGAGTGGAAGGCAGGCAACTGAGACAAACAAGGACACCCCTATTCTGCTCAAGGAATGATTGCACAGTGACAAGGTAAGAACCCAATCGATAGGATTCAGATTTTAATTTTCCTGTTCTTTGATGTTTTTCTCTGTTCTAGTGATGCCTTATTTGAAACTGCTTTAAAAACTGCAAAAAGGAAGAAATTAGATCTAGAAAGCTTTTAGGCTATGAACTAATTAGGCTTTTTTTTTTTTCTTGTGGTATAAAGATTTTAGAAATCATGAATCATTCAAGTGCTAATAACAAGAATGAAAATTATGCAGTAGACCAAAATAATATACCAACTAGTTTATTATCATAGCCTATTATCATTATTAAAGTTTTGAAATACTATATACAATTTCTGTCTCTTATACACATCTAGANAACCTAACAGGACTATAAAGGACTTTGATATTCCTGTGAGAATGCACTCAAGGCTTTAAGATGCCAACTCTCAGGAAGTCTGCCTACTTGCATGCCTCTTTCATTTAGTGGGAGGCAGACTACACCTGGGACAATGGATTAATTTTCAGTGGCACATGAAGCAAGCTGCCTCTCTGTCTATGAGATACACGGGCTCATGGAACAAAGTTGCTCATTCAACAGTCATGTACTGAGCACCTACCATGTATGAAGCAGTCTCTGAAACATGTTGCATTTTATAGTGTCTGATATCTGTTTTTCATGTGACCCTCACAATAACCCTCTAGGTTTGGGCATGGTAGAGGTGGTGACCTCTAGATTGGGAGTCCCCCATCTCAGGGATCTAATACCTAATTGATCTGAGGTGGAGCTGATGTAATAATAATAAAGTGAAAGAGAAAGTGAAGTCGCTCAGTCGTGTCTGACTCTTTGCGACCCCATAGATTGTAGTCCACGAAATTTTCCAGGCAAGTAAAGTGCACAATAAATGTAATGCACTTGAATCATCCCCAAACCATTCCTCCACTCCTGGTCTGAGGAAAAATTGTCTTCCATGAAACTGGTCCCTGGTGCCAAAGAGGTTGGGAACTGTGGTTATAGACGATGCACAAAGGAGCTGATGCTCAGAGAAGTTGTAATAGTGAAGTTCAAACCCAGGTCTTCTGGCTCCAAACCTATGTTTCCAGTTGCACCTCTCAGCCTCTGGCTGTCCTAGTTTGTCATCCCTCTGTGGGAATGGGCGCATTGCATGCAGCCCTTCTGGCAGGCCGTTTGCATCANGAGTCCCCTTTGGGGACTTAAGTTTTCTTTCAGTGAAGTAGGGGAAGAGGACTGGATTGCTCAGAGTCTGCCAGTTCTTATGTTGCATGACTCCTGTTCGTTACTATGTTGAAATCAGAAAACTCAAATCTGGCTTATGTTTTACTCGTCCTAACATTGAATTTTGAAGCACATTTTCCTCATCAGATTGCAGCTAACACCTTATACCAACTAAGTGAGAGAAGTGGGAGTGCAGTTCCTAACTGGAGCACATACCACTTTGTAAGGACGAATCTGTGCAAACATCCCCTCCCCATACCTGCTGAAAACCTCTCGGAATGTCCCAGCCTCTCAGCTGTGGAGAAGTAGGAGTGTGTGTACGGAGTTAAGGACAGTTTTCAGTCTTCCTTTGGCAGTGCTTTGGTAGTCCCGGGCATTCTGCTCCTAAGCTCGTACCTACCCCACAGGGTGAAGGAGTGTGCCCTCACTCCGTCTGCATGCAGCGTCTAGGATCCAGAGCCCCTGCAGTGCCTCACACATTCTCTAGCATCTCCTCTAACCAGCTTGGAGGGCTCTGCTGTCCTATCAGTCCTTTCATTGCTTGTGTCCTTGGCCTTGTTTCTCCTCATATAGTACTACTGCTTGAAAGTTTGAATTTCAAGATCCATTGTAACTGATCAAAGTATGGCTCTTGGAGAAATAGCCACATGTGCATGTATACACAGACAATTGATTATAGAAAAAGGCTGGTTCATGGACCCTCATATCATAAACACCTTGCATTGTAAGCTCTCCCCAGACGACCATATCCACATTTATGGCTTTAATCCCCTTATTATACGTATGCTAATGCCAGCCAAACATAATTTCCAGCCTGACATTTCTAAACGCTAACCAGCATGTCTGTCTGTGTATAAATCTCCAGAGCTGTTCCTGGACAGTTCAACCTGGATCCCATGGGCATCTCAAAAGCAATATATCTCCAAGGACCTCCTGTTTAACCTCTCTTGATTATGGCATGAGCTAGCTACTCAAGCCAGAATCCTGGGAAATTCTAGAACATTCCTCTTCATCTCTCATACCAAAGCCATCTACCTGACAAGAGTCTTTGAAGTCCAACACCTCTTCCTTGCCCTCAATGTGTATCATTTCTCTTTGGGATGATGTCACAGCCTAACTAGTTTACCTTCTCTCTGCAGTTTAGCCTCTACATTAGTTCTCAGTTTCTACAAAAATGAAGTTTGACACTTGTAAGTGGTTCTCCATTGTTTTTAGGGTAAGTTCAAAATTAATGCTTTAGCCAACAGGACCTTAAAAACTATGTTCTTGTTTGCATCTCCAGTCACTTGTCCTACCGCACATCCTTTGCTTGACATCCCTACCTCTAACCTTAGCTGTTCCCAAGTGGGCCATTTTTAAAATACTCAGGCCTTTTTATAGAAGGCTGTTCCTTCTGCCAGGGATTTCTTCCCAGCCCCATATACATAACTCCCTATTCTTTTCTTCAGACACTTCATATTAAATGTCCCTGGCTCTTAGCAACAATTCCTATTGAATTCCTCCTCTCATGCAGGGGCTCCTTTGGGCTCTATCTCTGTACTGTAAATTCTCTGATTATTCTTTAAAATGGCCTTTACAACTCTATTATTATCTTCCCCCTCTCATTGATATCCTCTGCTTCCTGGACTGCTTGAGGGGATGGTCATGAACTTAATTCATTGTGCCTCTCAGGTCAGCAGTGGGTATTTTATAAGGTCCAACATTTCAGTGATTATTGAAAGCATGGATATATTGATGGGTGACTATTTCTCTAACACTGGCTTATTTGCAGAGTCAATTATCTGCCCAGAGTCAATTATGTGGCATGTGGTTATCAATAGTTGAAGGGATAAGTGTGTACAATGGGGTGGACTGGGTAGTCTGAGGTACAGTTACTTCTTTAAAAAAAAAAATTATTTCTGGCTGTGGTGGGTCTTTGCTGCACAGATTGCTCTCTAGNCCCAGAGTCAATTATGTGGCATGTGGTTATCAATAGTTGAAGGGATAAGTGTGTACAATGGGGTGGACTGGGTAGTCTGAGGTACAGTTACTTCTTTAAAAAAAAAAAATTATTTCTGGCTGTGGTGGGTCTTTGCTGCACAGATTGCTCTCTAGTTGTGGACATTGAGGGCTACTCTAGTTGCATATGCAGGCCTCTCATTGCTGTGGCTTCTCTTGCCAGGGAGCGCGGGCTTTAGGACACACAGGCTTCAGTAGTTGCAGTGCAACGGCTCTGTAGCACAGGCTCAGTAGTTGTGTGGCACGTGGGCTTAGGAGTAGCTCCTTAGCATGTGGGATGTTCCTGGACCAGGGATCGAACCCGTGTCTTCTGCATTGGCAGGCAGATTCTTCACCACTGAGCTACCTGGGAAACTCAAGCTATAGTATTTCTAAATCAGTTGCTTGAACAAGTCCCACATCCTGTGTCTCCTCTCCCTTTCCTCCTCTACTTTCTCAGTCTCTGCTATGTAAGAGAAATTCCAAGTGGCTATGTCAGAGAAATTCCAAGAAATTCCTAATTTCTTCAGTTGTCTGAACTGTCTCCCTCATGTAGCCCACCTCTGCCCTCTGGTGGCAGGAATTTGCTCTGAGTGAGTGAGTGAAGTTGCTCATTGTGACCCCACTGACTACAGCTCATGGAATTCTCCAGGCCAGAATACTGGAGTGGGCAGCCTTTTCCTTCTCCAGGGGATCTTCCCAACTCTGGGATCGAACTCAGGTCTCCTGCATTGTGGGCAGATTCTTTACCAGCTGAGCCACAAGGGAAGCCCAAGAATACTAGAGTGGGTGGGTAGTCTATCCCTTCTCCAGAGGAACTTCCTGACCCAGGAATCAAACCAGGATCTCCTGCACTGCAGGAAGATTCTTTACCAACTGAGCTACCCCTTGGTAGCTCTCTACCACATCCCAATTCGAAGATAACTATCTACCCTTTGGTATTATGATTTGTTGGAAAGATTAAATAAGTGAGACAATGCTTGAGATAAATATGCAGTCAATAAGTCTTAGCTTTCTTCTTTTACACATCAATTTTTAAAATACTTATTTGGCTGCTTGAGGTCTTAGTTGCAGCATGTGAGATTTAGTTCCCCTATCAGGGACCGAACCCTTGCCCCCTACATTGGGAGCATGGGGTCTTAGTCACTGGACCACCAGGGAAGTCCCTTAGCTTTCTTCCTTTTTAATAAAAGAGCCCTTCACAGGAATAGGGCAAAGACAACTCATTGAGTTTTATCTATTGTTCAGGTTGGGTGGTTCTGGAACAAGGCAGGTCCTTGCCTCTAGATGGTTAGGTTCCAAATTGTGTGGATAGTAATGACAATGTGTGTGCGCGCTCAGTTGTGTCCGACTCTTTGTGATCCCATGGACTGTAGCCTGCCAGGCTCTGTCCATGGAATTTTCCAGGCAAGAATACTGGAGCAGGTTGCCATTTCCTACTCCAGGGGATCTTTCCGACCCAGGGATCGAACCTGCACCTCCTGTGCCTCCTGTATTGGCAAGTGGATTCTTTACCACTGCGCCAGTTGGGAAGCAAGTGATAACAGACAGCATTTACAGGTACACTTTTTATCCTCATGACAGGACAATTGAGGTAGGTCCACAATCCAAGAATGGTGGCTTACAAAATGGATTGGTCAGGTGGGACAAAACTATATCCTCAAGTGGGGTTGGAGGGAGCAGAAAGTCATAGAGAAGCCAGGGAGGGCCCGATGAAGACAGCAGACCAAGGAGGGATAGCATCAACCTTTTTTAGTTTAAAACAGAGTCAAAATCCTCTAATTTGGGGACTTTACAGGTGGTCCAGTGGTTTAAACTGCACTTTCACTGCAGGGGGTACAGGTTTGATCCCTGGTGAGGGAACTAAGATCCCACATTCCAGAAGGCAAAACAACAACAGCAACAACAACAAAAACCCCCAATATCCAAGAGGAGCAAAGTTTCACCTGACATAAACCAGACTGCAGAAGCTCTCCTGGATCTGATTTCCATCTGCTTGGATATAATTCATATGATATGTTAAATGAGTCAAGAATGTGAGATTTCTTTTTTTAAAGAGCACATTTAAGCACATACTTACTGAATATTACTATATACAAAGCACTGAGAGAAAGCCTTTCACACTAAAGTCTTATCTTACAGAAATGGAGATTCTCACAGTGACTTTCTGTGCAAGGAAGTAGGTTTAACTCTATTAGAATTCTTCATAATCAAAGAATAGATTGTAACCTGGACTGGAATAATATTTGAATGATGATTCATGGAAAAATTTTGCAAGTCCTTTTAAAATAGAGGGCAGCCTTATCTTATCTCCAAATCATTTTCTAGTAAGATCAGTGCTTCTTGCAGCTTTAAAAATAAGATGTCTTTGACATTCAGTTCAGTCTCTCAGTCGTGTCCAACTCTTTGCGACCCCATGAATCGCAGCACCCCAGGCCTCCCTGTTCATCACCATCTCTAGGAGTTGACTCAGACTCACGTCCATCGAGTCCGTGATGCCATCCAGCCATCTCATCCTTGGTCGTCCCTTCTCCTCCTGCCCCCAATCCCTCCCAGCATCAGAGTCTTTTCCAATGAGTCATCTCTTCGCATGAGGTGGCCAAAGTACTGGAGTTTCAGCTTTAGCATCATTCCTTCCACAGAACACCCAGGGCTGATCGTCTTCAGAATGGACTGGTTGGATCTCCTTGCAGTCCAAGGGACTCTCAAGAATTTTTTCCAACACCACAGTTCAAAAGCATCAATTATTACTCGACATTAATTTATACACCAGTGTTTACTGATGTGCCTATTGATGTTTACTGATGTTCCCAGAACAGTGCTAGGCACTTTTACGGTTACAAAGGCAGAGGTTCCTGCTCTCATGAAGCTTACGGTCTGGCTACTGTATATTGACAAACATTTAAGTGATGTTGACAAACATTTAAGAATGTTGACAAAACATTTAAGTGCTTAACTGAATGATAGAGACAGCAGTGCTGAGGAGTTGAGGGAGAGAAAGGTGGAACAGGCGCTAGAGTCTTCAAGAAGGGCTAAAAGAAAGAGGACTCTGGTTAGTGCTTGAAGAACATGTGAGGCCCAGCTTGGTAGAGAGCAGGGTGAGGCATTCAGGCAAAGGCACACTGGCAGGCATGGCATGGAGTGGAGACAGCGGCCCACGGTGGGGGCCACACACACTAAGCTGTGCTGACAACCAAGTGCAGATGCAGGTTGTAGTCAACTCCAGAGGGTGCTAGAACTCAGCTAAACAGTCTTCTGCTTTTGTAGGCCTTTTGAAGACACTACAGATAATTGGGGAGGGGAAAGAGTTCTAACATTATGTGCAAAATGGACTTCGAGAAGAAAGATGAGGGAAGAAATTAGAAATTTCATGAGTAATCCTGACACATGATGAGAGCAATTAAGGTGCTGACAGTGAGACAGAACCACAGGACTTAGCCAGAAGACTGTTTTCCTCTCCTATGTGTTAACAATTTAAAATATGTATNACAACAAAAACCCCCAATATCCAAGAGGAGCAAAGTTTCACCTGACATAAACCAGACTGCAGAAGCTCTCCTGGATCTGATTTCCATCTGCTTGGATATAATTCATATGATATGTTAAATGAGTCAAGAATGTGAGATTTCTTTTTTTAAAGAGCACATTTAAGCACATACTTACTGAATATTACTATATACAAAGCACTGAGAGAAAGCCTTTCACACTAAAGTCTTATCTTACAGAAATGGAGATTCTCACAGTGACTTTCTGTGCAAGGAAGTAGGTTTAACTCTATTAGAATTCTTCATAATCAAAGAATAGATTGTAACCTGGACTGGAATAATATTTGAATGATGATTCATGGAAAAATTTTGCAAGTCCTTTTAAAATAGAGGGCAGCCTTATCTTATCTCCAAATCATTTTCTAGTAAGATCAGTGCTTCTTGCAGCTTTAAAAATAAGATGTCTTTGACATTCAGTTCAGTCTCTCAGTCGTGTCCAACTCTTTGCGACCCCATGAATCGCAGCACCCCAGGCCTCCCTGTTCATCACCATCTCTAGGAGTTGACTCAGACTCACGTCCATCGAGTCCGTGATGCCATCCAGCCATCTCATCCTTGGTCGTCCCTTCTCCTCCTGCCCCCAATCCCTCCCAGCATCAGAGTCTTTTCCAATGAGTCATCTCTTCGCATGAGGTGGCCAAAGTACTGGAGTTTCAGCTTTAGCATCATTCCTTCCACAGAACACCCAGGGCTGATCGTCTTCAGAATGGACTGGTTGGATCTCCTTGCAGTCCAAGGGACTCTCAAGAGTTTTTTCCAACACCACAGTTCAAAAGCATCAATTATTACTCGACATTAATTTATACACCAGTGTTTACTGATGTGCCTATTGATGTTTACTGATGTTCCCAGAACAGTGCTAGGCACTTTTACGGTTACAAAGGCAGAGGTTCCTGCTCTCATGAAGCTTACGGTCTGGCTACTGTATATTGACAAACATTTAAGTGATGTTGACAAACATTTAAGAATGTTGACAAAACATTTAAGTGCTTAACTGAATGATAGAGACAGCAGTGCTGAGGAGTTGAGGGAGAGAAAGGTGGAACAGGCGCTAGAGTCTTCAAGAAGGGCTAAAAGAAAGAGGACTCTGGTTAGTGCTTGAAGAACATGTGAGGCCCAGCTTGGTAGAGAGCAGGGTGAGGCATTCAGGCAAAGGCACACTGGCAGGCATGGCATGGAGTGGAGACAGCGGCCCACGGTGGGGGCCACACACACTAAGCTGTGCTGACAACCAAGTGCAGATGCAGGTTGTAGTCAACTCCAGAGGGTGCTAGAACTCAGCTAAACAGTCTTCTGCTTTTGTAGGCCTTTTGAAGACACTACAGATAATTGGGGAGGGGAAAGAGTTCTAACATTATGTGCAAAATGGACTTCGAGAAGAAAGATGAGGGAAGAAATTAGAAATTTCATGAGTAATCCTGACACATGATGAGAGCAATTAAGGTGCTGACAGTGAGACAGAACCACAGGACTTAGCCAGAAGACTGTTTTCCTCTCCTATGTGTTAACAATTTAAAATATGTATAGTAACTTTAACTCATGGCATCCCACTCCAGTACTCTTGCCTGGAAACTCCCATGGATGGAGGAGCCTGGTAGGCTGCAGTCCATGGGGTCACTGAGTCAGACACGACTGAGCGACTACACTTTCACTTTTCACTTTCATGCATTGGAGAAGGAAATGGCAACCCACTCCCGTGTTCTTGAGTGGAGAATCCCAGGGATGACGGAGCCCAATGGGCTGCTGTCTGTGGGGTCGCACAGAGTCGGACACTACTGAAGTGACTTAGCAGCAGCAGCAGCAGCAGCATCTTTAATTCAAATTATATTATTAGTTTGTTAAAAGGAACAAATATCCATAATAAGGTTTTTTTAAAAAGCACATCTATTTAAGCATCTGCTGTGTGTGTTTGTTCTTTTGTTCAACATGGAAATGGTATTTTCTATGACTAATCTGCTTTATACATCTGTTTCAATTAAGGAACTACAGGAAGAAAAATCAATAAATTGCTATGGATTTCTAAAATAGCCATAAAATTAACTTGTGGCAGGGAACCACACTACAACAGTAACAGGTATTGCGTGTACCTTCTAAAAATGAACCTGGCACTTATCTAACTCATGACGAACAGATACTAGGGTTTCAGAGGATATTAAGCATGCCTTTTTATAGGAGAAAAACTTTTAAAATAATTTTATTTTTTATTTTTAATTGGAGGATAATTGCTTTACAGTGGTCTATTTAATATAAATTTGATAATAAATTTATACAGTTTTAAATAACTTAACTTTGCTCTCATAGACTCTTTAAAGAACAAACGCAAATGAATAAGGGTGACTTGGATAGAAATGGTATGGACCTAACAGAAGCAGAAGATATTAAGAGGTGGCAAGAATACATGGAAGAACAGTACNAGCTGAGTGCCGAAGAATTGATGCTTTTGAACTGTGGTGTTGGAGAATACTTTTGAGAGTCCCCTGGACCAGTCCATCCTAAAGGAGATCAGTCCTGGGTGTTCTTTGGAAGGACTGATGCTAAAGCTGAAACTCTAATACTTTGGCCACGTCATGTGAAGAGTTGACTTATTGGAAAAGACTCTGATGCTGGGAGGGATTGGGAAGAGGAGAAGGGGACGACAAAGGATGAGATGGCTGGATGGCATCACCGATTTGATGGACATGAGTTTGGGTGAACTCTGGGAGTTGATGATGGACAAGGAGGCCTGGCGTGCTGTGATTCATTGGGTCACAGAGTCGGACACGACTGAGCACCTGAACTGAACTGAATAGGTTCCTAAGAACATTTGACAGGGTCACAAGAATTGGTTTCTTTGACCATTTATGTGATCTTAGGAGTCTTAAGTCTCTTAACCTCAATTTTCTCATTTGTAAAATGAGGATAGCACATTCCCTGTGGTAGTGTTTTATTTTGTCCTTAGTTAAACTTTTATTTTGAGATAATTGTAGATTCATACATTTTCTTGATGCATCCACTGGATAAGCATGTTATCTCTGGTTATTGGACTTGATTGTCTTCAGTGTTATGAGTGCTCCTGGGTGTTCTTCACTCCATCTCAATAAAACTGTCTTGTCTCCCTGTACCCACAGGATTCCAGTGAGAGTAGCTCTTCTGTGCCAGCCACACAGTTCATTATGTTGCCTCTTCCTGCCTACTCGGTTGTGGAGAACCCCACCTCCATCAAACTGGTTAGTATGTGGGGAGTTGATGGAGATTATGGCTCCGTAAGAATTCTCTTGCAGGTAGTTTTCTAAAATTGCTAATGAACTTTAGCAGTTTGCCCTTTAGCGTAAAGGGCTTGTTCTATGAACTTAGGACATGGGGACTGGCAGAAATCTCAGAGATTTTCTGGTTCAGATATTCTTAACTGGGGTGGGGGGCGGGTCTGTGAATAGAGCTCCACAGGATCCTTGAACTCAAGTTACATACAAATTTTTCTCTTTGAGAAAGTTATTTCTTTAGATAGGTTCCATGGCTTTTATCATATTTTTCTGAAGAGTGTAGATGTAGAAAACTTGAGAGATCACTGATAGAATTCAATCCTGTTGTGCAGGTTAGGGAAAAGGTCCAAAGAAGAAAAAGGGCTTGTTCTATGATTCAGGGTCACTGAGCTGCGAAACAAGGCAAAACAAGGACCCAGGTCTTTAGATTCTCACTGTTTTTTCCGTCACGCACTGCAGCATGTGGTGAGACTGTCATAGGGTTTTATGAAGGACGTCCAGCACACTGTTGAGTAGAAGTGGTGTGAGCCAGCATCTTTGTCTGTCTTCTTAGGGTGAAAGTCTTTAGTCTTTCATCATTAGCTGTAGGTTTTTCATAGGTACCCTTATCATGTTTAGGAAGTTATTTTTGCTGGAAGTTTTTAACAGGATTGGATATTGGATTTTTGTGTGTCTTTAGAGATGATTGGGTTTTTGTTGTTGTTAGTGTGATTAATAGTATTTTTCAAATGTTAACGCTGTGTTCCTGGGGTAGACTTCACTTAACAGTGATATATTATCCTAATATATTATTGGATTGGATTGGATAACATTTTATTCAGAATTTCTGTATTTATATTCATGAGGGATATTATTTTGGTCTCAATTTTCTTATACAGTGTTTTTCTTGTTTTAGTATCAAAGTTATGCTTCATAGAATGAGCTATGAAATATTTTCTGCTCTTCTGTTTTTTGAAAGAGTTTTGTATAGTACCGGCGTTATTTCTTCCTTAAATGGTTAGAATTACCAATGAACTCATCTGGGCCTGGAGATTTCTTTGTGGGAAGGTTTATAATGGCAAGTCCATTTTTTAAAATATATGTAGAACTATTCAGATGATCTGTTTTGGAGTGAGCTTTGAAAGTTTGTCTTTCATAGAATTTTAGAAAACTGGTAAAATATATGTAATGAAATTTACCCTTTTAGTCAATTTTAAGTGTACAGTTCAAATGCTGTTGATGTTAAGTATATTCACAGTGTCATGCAGTCATTAGCACTATCCATTTTCAGAACTTTTTCATCATTCCAACCAGAAACTGTGTATATTAAACAGTTACTTCCCATTCCCTGCCCCTGCTTTCTACCCTAGGCCCTAGTAATAGCTATTTTACTTTCTCGGAATTTGTGTATTCTAGGTACCTCAAATAAGTGGAATCATTCAAATACTACCTTTTTAATCTAACTTTTTAGTTTAACATGTTTTCAGGGTTCATCTGTTTTATGGCATGTATCAATTTCATTCCTTTTTATGGCTAAAATACATTCCATTGTGTGTGTATACTACATTTTGTTTATCCATTCATAAACATTGCTGGATATTTGGTTTATTTCTACCTTTTGATTATTGTGAGTAGTGGTGATCTGAACTTTGGTATACAAATGTCTGAGTCCCTGTTCTCTGTTCTTTTGGATGTAATACCCTAAGGGTAGCATTACTGAATCGTGGTAATTCTGTCCTTTAAAGTTTTGAGGAACCTGTGTCCTTTTAATATCTATAAAATATGTAGTGATTTCCCTTCTCCATTACTGGCACTGGTAATCTGGGTCTTCTTTCTTTTTTCCTGATAAACTTGGCTAGAGGTTATTGATTTTATTGCTCTCAGAGAGGGAACATTTGGGTTCATTGATCCTCTCTATTGTTTTTCTACTTTCTGTTTCACTCTTTCCTGCCATGATCTTTATTATCATTCTTCTGCTTACTTTGAGTTTAATTTGGTCTTAACCTAGTTTCTTAAGGTAGAAGCTGAGGTTATTGATTTGAGACTTTCTTTTCTAATATAGCTGCTTAGTGCTTAATTTGCCTCCAAGCACTACTTTGGGCTTCTCTTGTGGCTCAGCTGGTAAATAATCTGCCTGCAATACGGGAGACCTGGGTTCGATCCCTGGGTTGGGAAGATCCCCTGGAGAAGGGAAAGGGTGCTGCTGCTGAGTCGCTTCAGTCGTGTCTGACTCTGTGCGACCCTATAGACAGAAGCCCACCAGGCTCCCTCGTCCCTGGGATTCTCCAGGCAAGAACACTGGAGTGGGTTGCCATTTCCTTCTGCAATGCAGGAAAGTGAAAAGTGAAAGTGAAGTTGGTCAGTTGTGTCCGACTCTTAGCGACCCCATGGACTGCAGCCCACCAGGCTCCTCCGTCCATGGGATTTTCCAGGCAAGAGTATTGGAGTGGGGTGCCATTGCCTTCTCCGAGGGAACGGTTACCACCTCCAGTATTCTGGCCTGGAGACTTCCATGGATTGTATAGTCCATGGTTGCGAAGAGTCGGACACGACTGAGCAACTTTCACTTTCAAGCACTACTTTTAGTGGCATCCCACAAATTTTGGTAGGGTATGTTTTCATTTTTATTCAATTCGAAATGCTTTCTAACTTATTTGACCCATGCGTTATTTAGAGGTGTATCACTTTCCAAATATTTGGGATTTTCCAGATATCTTTCTGTATCGATTTCTGATTTGATTCCATTGTGATTAGAACGTTGTTTGTATAAGACTTGAATCCTGTTAAATTGAGTGTGGCCTATTTTATGGCTCAGAGTATGGATTCTCTTGATAAATGGTCTAAGTGCATTTGAAAAGAGTGTGTAATCTGCTGTTGGATGGAGTGTTCTGTACATTTCAGATCCTTACTGATTTTCTGTCGACTGTTTCTGTCAACTACTAAGAAGCATCCACCAGTCGTCGTAGATTTATGTGTTTCTTTTTGCAGTTTATGTGTCATATATTTTGACTGTTATTAAATACATAAATGGTTAGGATTGTTAAATTCTCTGGATAAGTTTATTGCTCCTTTATTAAGAAGTGGCATTTATTTCACACTATTGCCCGTGAAATCTACTTAGGTCTGATATCAAGCTTTCTTTTGATTATTGTTATTAACAAGCTATATCTTTTCCCATCCTTCTACCTTTTTGTAGCATTGTATTTAAAGTACCTTTTTGGTAGACAGCATATAGTTTGTAAGAGCAAGACCTGTCTGCCTATCTCTGCCTTGTAATTTAGGTATTTAGTATTTAGGCACTATATATTTAATGTGATTATTATGATTTGGTTTAAATATGTCCTCTTACTTCTTATTAGTGTTTCAGTTATGTTTTATTATATTTTATTTTGAAATGCTTGGATATTTTTTAAAAATTATTTATTTATTTTTGGCTGCCCTGGGTCTTCGTTGCTGTATGTGGGCTTTCCCCAGTGGCGGTGGGTGGGAGTTAACTCTGTAGCTGGGATGCTCAGTTTCTCATCGCAGAGCTAGGGCTCTAGAGTGTACGGGCTTTAGTTGTTGCAGCTCCTGGGCTCAGTAGTTGTGGCGTGTGTGCTTAGTTGCCCCGAAGCATGTGGAATCTTCCCGGACCAGGGATTGAACCTGTGTTNCTAGACAGAAGCCCACCAGGCTCCCTCGTCCCTGGGATTCTCCAGGCAAGAACACTGGAGTGGGTTGCCATTTCCTTCTGCAATGCAGGAAAGTGAAAAGTGAAAGTGAAGTTGGTCAGTTGTGTCCGACTCTTAGCGACCCCATGGACTGCAGCCCACCAGGCTCCTCCGTCCATGGGATTTTCCAGGCAAGAGTATTGGAGTGGGGTGCCATTGCCTTCTCCGAGGGAACGGTTACCACCTCCAGTATTCTGGCCTGGAGACTTCCATGGATTGTATAGTCCATGGTTGCGAAGAGTCGGACACGACTGAGCAACTTTCACTTTCAAGCACTACTTTTAGTGGCATCCCACAAATTTTGGTAGGGTATGTTTTCATTTTTATTCAATTCGAAATGCTTTCTAACTTATTTGACCCATGCGTTATTTAGAGGTGTATCACTTTCCAAATATTTGGGATTTTCCAGATATCTTTCTGTATCGATTTCTGATTTGATTCCATTGTGATTAGAACGTTGTTTGTATAAGACTTGAATCCTGTTAAATTGAGTGTGGCCTATTTTATGGCTCAGAGTATGGATTCTCTTGATAAATGGTCTAAGTGCATTTGAAAAGAGTGTGTAATCTGCTGTTGGATGGAGTGTTCTGTACATTTCAGATCCTTACTGATTTTCTGTCGACTGTTTCTGTCAACTACTAAGAAGCATCCACCAGTCGTCGTAGATTTATGTGTTTCTTTTTGCAGTTTATGTGTCATATATTTTGACTGTTATTAAATACATAAATGGTTAGGATTGTTAAATTCTCTGGATAAGTTTATTGCTCCTTTATTAAGAAGTGGCATTTATTTCACACTATTGCCCGTGAAATCTACTTAGGTCTGATATCAAGCTTTCTTTTGATTATTGTTATTAACAAGCTATATCTTTTCCCATCCTTCTACCTTTTTGTAGCATTGTATTTAAAGTACCTTTTTGGTAGACAGCATATAGTTTGTAAGAGCAAGACCTGTCTGCCTATCTCTGCCTTGTAATTTAGGTATTTAGTATTTAGGCACTATATATTTAATGTGATTATTATGATTTGGTTTAAATATGTCCTCTTACTTCTTATTAGTGTTTCAGTTATGTTTTATTATATTTTATTTTGAAATGCTTGGATATTTTTTAAAAATTATTTATTTATTTTTGGCTGCCCTGGGTCTTCGTTGCTGTATGTGGGCTTTCCCCAGTGGCGGTGGGTGGGAGTTAACTCTGTAGCTGGGATGCTCAGTTTCTCATCGCAGAGCTAGGGCTCTAGAGTGTACGGGCTTTAGTTGTTGCAGCTCCTGGGCTCAGTAGTTGTGGCGTGTGTGCTTAGTTGCCCCGAAGCATGTGGAATCTTCCCGGACCAGGGATTGAACCTGTGTTCCCTGCATTGGCAGGTGGATTCTTAACCACTGGACCACCAGGGAACTCCAAATTGAATATTTTTAATGAATCTGTTTTATCTCATTTATTGGTCTATGGCTTATTAATTTTGTCTTCGTTACTGTATTGGTTTTTTTTTTTAGGATACGTATCTTGGTTTCTTTTAGGTACATATATTTAACTTGTCATAGTCTGCCTTTTCCTCTTAAAATTGCGCTACAGATAAATAATATTAGGTAAGAAAGTTGTAGTAAATTATTTTTCCTGAACCTTTCCTCTTCAGGAAATTAATGTTCTTTCATGGTCTTAAATGTTAAATCAAGCTCTTCTAGAACTACTTAAGAAGGCAACATCTGCCTTGAACACTGGCATTATTTTCTAAAGTCATTTCTGTACGCTGCTCTTTAGGAGTATTTCCAGGTTGGTGGTGATTTATTTATGGAACTAACTTTTCTCTGGGAATGTATTCAGAATGACTATTCTGTGTGGGGCCACAGTCAGAGAAAAGACAAATGTTTTATTTTCCATTAAAAATAGTCTTAAAAACTTGTTGTTCCTCAAGATATACCCATTAACCAGAAAGGGCAGGTGATTTTACAGAAGAGGAAATCAAGGGCCCAAGAGCAAAGATGAATTACCTCCAGCTCATTCAGTGTGTCAGTGACGAAGTTGGAACCCAAATCCTTTTTCCTGGTGCCACACAACTTCACACTCATCCTTGATTTGCTGTCGCTGTCATATCCCTTTTTCCTTAGGTGTCCTGGCCAGAGGCAGCCTAGAGGCAGCTTGGTGTTTCCTAAGGGAGGTTTTTGCTTTCTGGCCAGGCTAGGGAGACAGGGATTAGTAGCTGAGTAAACCATTCATAAGTGACCGAACAGATCTGACAGGGAAGGGTTTTCTTTCCAGCATTAATCAAGAAATGGAGCATGGCTAATTTCTATTTGTAGCTGAAATGTAATACATGTGTTCAAAGGGAAATCACCAGAGATTACATGAGCCAGTGATTGAATATTTGTATACAAAAAAAATCAAATTCTGTTGAGTGTCAAAGGACCTGGTTTCAACTGGAGTTCCTTCTCATTTTTTTAGTGACTGGACTGTTTTTATATCTTTGAATCCTAGATTCTAGGTTCTCTGATTTTTAACTAATAAGAATGAAGATGAAGCAAGTGCTTTGATGTGTGGAGAGCCGTAGGGTGCAGCAGGATGCATGGAAGGAGTTTTGACCAGGAATCAAAAAGATCTGTCTTCTAGGTCTGGCTCTGTCCTTGAGTCACCACATGATTCATGATTTGAAACAAAGCATCTAACCACTCTGAACCTCAGTAGTAGTAATGCCTACCTCAGTATTGCTGAGAACTTTAAATGAGATATCGATAGAGTGTTTAGCACTGTGTGGTACTTCACTTAATTAATTAATTGTAACTATCATAATCTTTATTCTTCTGGTACCTAACTCTAACCCTAGGCAGTTGTTTTTCTTCATTCGCATTCACTTTCTCCATTTCTAAAAAGTGAACTAATTAGTTGTATTTTAGGACCTTTCCAGTTCTGACCTTTTAAGACCATGAACTGGCTAATTTTTTGCAAGCTGATATCCTCCTGCCATTGTTGGGGTTCTAATAGTCATCAGGATCTGAGAGAGATTAGGTTGCACTGTTGACTCTGACCTTTCCTTCTCTTTTTTTACAGACTACCACATATACCCGGCGGGGCCATGGGACATGCACCAGCCCAGGCTGCTCCTTTACATACGTCACCAGGCACAAGCCACCCAAGTGCCCCACCTGTGGGAACTTCCTCGGAGGGAAGTGGATCCCAAAGGTAGAGTCCATTGGCCATCACTGCTTTGGAAACCCCACAAAGTAACCTTACTATTCCCCTTAAGAATAGATGACTTAAATTAATATTCGTTTAACTTTTCTGATGCTACAAATGTCAGTTTCTTTCTTTTTAAGAAGAAAGAATAAAATGTTATCCGTAACCTCCATCCAAAGAAAAGCCATTGTTAAGATTTCAGTATCTGTTAAGATTTGTTCTAGTCTTTATCCGTGGGTATAGAAATTCTGTATCTTGTCTTTTTTCTTTTACCATACCATATCATTAAATATTCTTCAAAAACATTATCTTTAATTGCTTCATAGTTTTCCATGAATGACTATACTATGTTAAATTATTCATTTCCTGTTAGGGTCACATTTTTAGCAATCCACCCTCCACCCTAACTGCTTAGCTGTTCATACTCAAAGGGCACATCTCATTCCTTAACTCTGAGTCCTTTTAGTTTCATGCGGAAAGTGTTAGTTGCTCAGTATTGTCTGACTCTTTGCAATCCCATGGACTGTAGCCCAACAGGCTCCTCTGTTCATGGGATTTTCCAGGCAAGACTACTGGAGTGGGTTGTCGTTTCCTTCTCCAGGGAATCTTCCTGACCCAGGGATCAAACCCAGGTCGCCCACATTGCAGGCAGATTATTTACTGTCTTAGCCACCAGGGAAGCCCACTTAGTTTCCTATAACTTCTTTTAAAAGTGGAGGTCTTTAACCCAGTATTCAAGCTCTGCTATAGTTTAACTTTCCAAATATGTACTTCTGTCTCCAAAGAAATGGTGCTCAGTAAATAAATGAGCATTAGAGCTATGTCCCTGTGATATTCAGTTGAGAACATGTTTTTTGTTACCTGTTGTATGCTTGGCACTGACTATAGACCATACATACTTGCCACATTTTTGATATGAGACTATAAATTATCTAGGGACAAAAGGACTAAAATAGAAGCTGTTTTATAGAGGAGATAATTTGGAAAGAGCAATAGAATTTGGGTAGATAGAAAAGCAAAGAGAAGGCATTGTTTTTGTGAAAATAGTTTAGGCTAGGATTGTGTTCATCATGTCTTTCAACTCATGGTCCAGACTTATGTTCTCTGTAGAGAAAATTTACATAGTATCATACTTACTAAGTTCTTTTGGGGCATTTTCCACAGAACATTTCTTAGAAAATTATCAAGATAGTGACTTTTGCCCTCTGGCTAAGTGTTGAAGTTCAGGATAGCACCAGTTTTGGAGACAGAATAGGTTAATAATTAAGAATATAATTCTGGAGTCAGCTTCCTCAGTTCAAACCCCTATTCAGATATTTAACTTTGTAACCTTGGGAAAGTCATTCTGTATTTCTGTTCTTGATTTAGGCTTCCTTTCATTTGTAAATAGAAGTTAAGAATATTGCTTACATCAATAGGGTTGTTGGGTCAGATGAAATTATCCATGCAAAGTGGATGGTTCATTTCTAGTGTAATTATATACTCAGTCCTCTGTAGAGGTTCATTGCTCCCATTGTTGGCAGCAGTATAATTGTCTCTGGTTATTGCTGTGAATATTAACACTTCAAGGGGCAGGAAATACCTAGGGCTTTGTGGAGTTTTTGTGTTGTGAAGCCATTTCATTTTTTCCCACCCTAATTATTCTCCCAAAATACACTTCCCCAACTGTGGTAGGAAGATAGAATTGGGTAGTAGTTGGACTTCTCCTTGGTCCTTCTTCACTGTTGCACAGCAGGTCTATCAAATGATCTTGTTTCCTGTGCTTTCGCATGAGTCTAACCGGTCCTGTGCACAATCTGTTTTAGATTCTGTTTTGACTTTGGCTTTCTTTCCTTTTTCATTTTGTCTTCTCCCCTCCCTTTTATTGAAACAACTGTTAAGCCATTCTCTTTCTGAGATCGAACTCATGACGTGCATAATTTTTTTTCTTAGCTACTTGTCTCCTGTCTTTACTTGCTAAGTCAGAGATTTTTTTTTTTCCAAGATTTTTCCAAGAATTACTATGTAGGGATTTCCCTGGTGGTCCAGTGGTTAAGAATCCACCTCCTAATGCATGAGACACAGGTTCAGTCCCTGGTTGGAGAATTAAGATCCCACATGCCTTGGGGGCAACTAAGCCTATTCACTGCAAGGAAGAGCTGGTGCCGCCAAATAAATAATAAGTAAATATTAAAAAAAAAGAATTACCATGTAAAGAGCATATACTGTGATTTCTAAGTCTCCTTGGAACAGAATAAGTAATTTTGAGAAGAAAAAGGGTAACATTGTAGCATAAATGCATTTAAAATTTTAGAGATAAAAGTGACTCTGGTTATCAGCTAGTTCAACTCCCAGTTTCCAGCTGAGGAAAAATAGATTGAGGAGAAATGACTTGTTACATTTACATTGTTAATTATGCTATTGTCTTTTCCACTAAACCAGACTGCAGGCATTGCTGTACTGTTAAGCTGCAGAATCTTAAGATTTCTTGAGTTCTGATTTTTGAAGGAACAAGTATAAAATAGTTCCTGAAAGTTGCAAATATATCCATACCAGTCAGGAAATGACTCACCTTTTCTTATATCGTTCTGGAGTTCATACTGGCTAAAATTAGCCCAAGAAACGTGGCACAGTTCCCAGTGAGTTGGGTGGAACAAAAGATGGTATATAAGGCTCTTTAGCTCAAGGCCTCACTCCTATAGCAGTGATTGAGGTCTCTGCATGAGGAACTGGTAGTATTTGTTTTCCATCTTGAAAGAAAGTGACGTCTAAAAGGTACGCTGAGGGAAGGAAGTGTGAGGTCACTAGCTCAAGTTTTTTTGCTCTGTTTGCTTAACTTACTCAGTCTTCCTGCAAAGAATTTTTGTCTATAGCCTACTTAGTGGGCAACATTTTGCTCAGATACCTCACTTCAAGAATTTGGTTTAACATGTTTCCTGTTTTTCTGCTGACTTGCCTCTTGAACAGTCAGGAAGCTGAGTACAATTTACTAAGAATGTTTCTTGTCCTCATGGTTTGTCATCGTGTGTTAGAACCTGCTGCTGCTGCTGCTAAGTCGCGTTAGTTGTGTCTGACTGTGCAACCCCATAGATGGCAGCCCACCAGGCTCCCCTGTCCCTGGGATTCTCCAGGCAAGAACAGTGGAATGGGTTGCCATTTCCTTCTCCAGTGCATAAAAGTGAAAAGTGAAAGTGAAGTCCCTCAGTCGTGTCCAACTCTTAGTGACCCCATGGACTGCAGCCCACCAGGCTCCTCCGTCCATGGGATTTTCCAGGCGAAAGTACTGGAGTGGGTTGCCATTTCCTTCTCTGTGTTAGAACCTAAGAATGCTTTATTGGAGATTTCTTAAAGGTTGTCTATGTTGGTTCTTAGCCAGAGGCACCATGTGGCCCAGAGGGACTTTAGAAATGTAAGGGGTTTTTGATAATCAACGACTGGGAGACAATACTGAAATTTAATGGCATTGGCCACAAGTACTGAGCTTCCTGAAAAGTGCAAAGAGGAGTCCTGCCCCTCCATGAACAGTTAAAGTCTCCCAAAAGGCTGTCTTCCTGCCGTTTACCCAAGACCTCTCTTTTTCCATAATGGGAAATGAGGAATCAGATGAAGCTTGCCTCAGGTGACGTAAGCAGTTACGATGAAGCAGAGCCTAGACAGAACCCAGCTTTTGTGTTTTGTCTTCTAGTTTATAGTGCCTTTCACTATTCATGTGGAAGAAAAACCTCTGAGATCCATTTTGGACATAACCACTGTAAAGAAATTTTTTAAGAAATAGGCCTTGAACAGTCAGAGGTTGAAGTAAAAAAATGCCAATATTTGTCATTAAGAAACATGTCATTAAGAAATTTATTAGAAGAATAGGTTTATACTAACTATAGCCTTCAATATTATGGTGAAAGGGAACTGGAATCAGAAGACTTAGGTTCAGGCCAGTTTTATAAAATTGGGACCTGAAGTCAGCCTCTTCCTCTCTCAGCCTCAACTTCTTATCTGTTGCTCATACATTATTGTTACAAGGATCAAATGAGAGAATATTTGTAAATGTGTTGTCATCTGTAAAATGCCACATGCATAAAAGGTTTTCTTATTTTTTCTAGGAAAAGCCAGCCAAAGTCAAAGTGGAATTGACTTCTGGTGTCTCCTCCAAAGGCTCTGTGGTTAAAAGAAATCAGCAGCCTGTCACCACTGAGCAAAATTCCGCTAAGGAAAACACTTCCAAACTGACTCTGGAGAACTCAGAAGCTGTAAGCCAGCTTCTCAGTGTAGCTCCTCCAAGAGAAGTGGGTGAGGAGAATGAGTGGGAGGAAGTGATCATCTCAGATGCCCATGTTTTGGTCAAGGAAACTCCTGGGAATCATGGTACAGCAGTCATTAAGATGCCAGTGGTCAAGCCTGAGGTCTCTCTGGGGACAACTGAAAGTGACAGTCCTGGACTAGACGTGCCACCGCCAGCCGAGGGGACCAGCACCTCCGGTTCACCCCCTGCTCCTAAAAAGCCTACAGGGTAACCCAGCGTGTTTATATATAGCATTGTGTTTAGAACAGCAGCTTGTGAAGTGCCGTGTGTGTGTTTTGTCCTTGTATTTATAGCATTCCTGAGACAGGCAACGGAGCCCAATTCATGGTTTCTCTGTTAGGTACAGAAACCAAGGCCTAGAGACATGGATTTGCCTTTTCCCCTATACTCTGCTGTCTTTTCACTACTGTCGTGGTCCTTATGCATCTCTTCAGTCAGTCTCCCTAAAGCATTTATTGTAGAGTCTTGCTAGTACAGACTGTGGGCAGTGTTACAGACCTAGTATTCAGTCCTGGCTCCTACATTTGGAAAGCAAGGCATTATTAAGGCATCTTATGTAAAGATTCCTGTCCTGTTGGTCAGAGAACTAAATTCTGATTGTGACTCTTTCCTAGGCTTCTATTTGACTGGGCACAGACACTTCATACCCATTCTCCCCCTCTGGAAAGTTTTGAGTTGAGTTTTTTAAAAAAAAAAAAAAAAAATCATATCCTCAGTGCCTGACCATACTGCCTGAAAAAGATCACATGTAAAGCTTTCAGATAGGAGAGGTCCATAAGTATGGGCTGTTTTTCCTCCCTTTTTTAGAGGTTTAACTGGGTGCTCTATGTAGCTGCTTTCTGAAGGCAACTATCATCTTAAAATGGAAATTCCTTATTTTTTTATATCAGTGGTTCTCAAAGGGGCACAGTGCCCCAGGGGACATTGTGGCAGTGTTTGGAGACATTTTTGGTTGACACAGTTGGGGAGAGAGTGCTACTGGCATCTACTGATGGCATCTACTGAGATCAAGGATGCTGCTAGACATTCTGCACTGCACAGGACAGCCTCTTGTGCCAGAGAATTATTTGGCCCAAAATGTTAGTAGTGTCATGCTTTAGAAATTCTGGTTTATATTATTATGATGCAATTTTTTTATTGTTGAACAGAAAATATACTTAGTTCAAACTCCAAGATGTAAGAAATATATCCTGAAAAAAAGTATTTCTGTCCCATCCTTCAGTGCTCCATTCCCATTTACCACAGACAATATTCCCAACTTTGTGTTTTTAGAGATAATTTTAAGTATATATAAACAGATAAGAGTGTGTGTGTGTTTATAATATTAAGTTTTTAAAGTCAAGATATTAAAATATGTATGTTATGCTAACATTTGTGTAAAGAAAGGTGGGAAAATGTGATGTTTGTACATACAGAGTTAACTCTTGAACAAATATGGACTTGCGTGGTGTGGGTCCACTTACATATGGATTGTTTTCAGTACATACATTCTGTTGTACTACATGGTGTGCAGTGGGTTGAATCTGCCACATGGGGAACTCTGGATATGGAGGAAGGGCTGTGCCGTTATCAATGAGCTTTTGAGTACGTGTAGGTCAGTTCCCCTAATACGTGCTGTTCAAGGTCAATTGTGTGTGTGTGTCTATTTTTTCCCCCCACCTTTCTTTACACAAATGGCAGCATAACATACATACTTTGACTCATTGCCTTTTAAAATCTAACAATATATCGATACTCTGAGATGGTTCTGTGTCCTTAGAGAAGGATGCTGTGCACTTGGGCTTTGAGCAGCTGAAGCGCTTTAGCCAAGGTGTATTGAGGCCTCCTGTGGACAGGCTTTATGCTCAAGTTGGAGCCACAGAGATGAAGGAAACACTGATCTTGTTCTCCAGGGCCTCCCAGCAGCCCTCATGTGCGAGACTGATACACTGTAAATACTTGAGCCGTCTAGGGGTGGACTAGATGTTACAACTGTCTTGGCTGGTGATAATTCCTCACTGTAGGCAAGGTTTTGCACTTTTAAAAAATCTTCATAATGACCCATGAAGTACCTGTAATTACTTTCCCATTTTACATATTAGAAATTTAAGGTAAACAGAAGTGAGATTTCTTGCCCAGGGTTACAGAGCTACTTGATGGTTTAATTAATGTCTAAAGTATAATATTTTAACCAGGACAGTATTCCTCTAATAACGTGCTATCTGGAGATAGCATTTGGATTTTCTTCCCCTTAGTCTGGAATTTCTAGGAGAGTTTCCTTCTTTTTTTTTTTTTCTTTTTTCCAGAGTTGACCTGCTCACTCCTATGCCCAGAGCCCCAGAGCTTAAAGGCAGAGCCCGGGGCAAGCCATCATTACTGGCTGCAGCAAGACCCATGAGAGCAATTCTTCCAGCCCCAGCTAATGTGGGCCGAGGCAGCAGCATGGGACTGCCCAGCGCCAGGCAGGCCTTCCCTCTGAGTGGTAAGGTCTGGGACAGACCCGAGAGGAGGGACTGTTGAAAGGGAAGGGGGCAGGAGTGGGGGTTGAGCATGGAGATGAGAGACTTAGGGCCACTCTGAATGCACTTAAGTCACCAGTTTGGCTCCTGATTGTCTCAGATAAGACTCCCTCTGTGAGGACTTGTGGCCTGAAGCCAAGCACGCTGAAGCAGCTGGGCCAGCCCATGCAGCAGCCATCTAGCACTGGTGAGGTGAAGGTAAGACCATTCCCTAGAGGGGGAGCTCCCTGGGGGGGCTGGCTGCTCTGAGAACAGGGCTTCCATTGAATGTCTCAAAGCCATAGGCAAAAAGCCTCCATTATTACACTGGTAGAGCTCTGGGAGTAGGTTTAGCATGAATGACTTGTCTATTTTTTAAATTTCTTGTTTTGTGTACTTTTATTTAGAAACAATTTAAAACGAAGTTGTAAGAGTAAAAGTAGTACAAAGAGCACCTGCGCACTTCCTGATGTCACCTGCTGTCAGCGTATTAGACCATTTTGCATTAGAGTTTGTGCTCATGTATCTCCCCCATCGTGTGTGTGTGTATTTTAAAATAAGCATAATTTAAGGGTAACGTGGCCTTTTACTCTTTAATGCTTAATTGTGCATTTCCTCAAAATAGCAGTATTTTGCTACCGAATGAAACACTGATACTTTTTCATGTGTATTCCAGTTTTGTCAGTTTTACCCAGTTAAGTCCATTACAGCATTTTCTACTTCAGTACAGGATCTGGTCTAGGATTAGATACTGCATTTAGTTGTCATATCTTTTTAGAAAAAAATGAATGCATGATTGCTGTAGAAAGTTTAAGTAAGGCAGAAAGAAAATAAGTCTTACAATCCTGTCACCTAGAAGTAACAATTATTGACAGTCTGGTGTGCACTATTTCAGCCCTCGAGTTCTTTCCTGCATTTGTCTGTGTTTATGTTTTAAATGTAATCTTTGAAACCTAAAAGAATGACTTTTTCTCCATATACTGGCTTGTTGTTCATTCACCAAGTCAAGTCCGACTCTTCACAATGCCATGGATTGCAGCACGCCAGGCTTCCTTCCCCCTCACTGTCTCCCAGTTTGCCCAAGTTCATGTCCATTGAATTGGTGATGCCATCCAACCATCTCATTCACTGGCGTGTAACCAGTACAGTTCATTCCATTTAATGATAAAGCTGTTAAAGATTTACTACCAGGTGTCAAAATTGAACGTGTTGAAGCACCTTTTTTCTTAGGTTTTTTGTTGTAGTTTTTTCTGAGCATGCCTATCAGTAATAAACACATTTCTACATCAGTAGATATACATATAGCTACACTTTAAAAGCTTAATGAAGCTATGCCCATATTAAGTGCAGTCATTTTTCCATTTCTTTTTCAAAATCTTGGTTTCAGCCCATTAAATTAATTTCATGACCCCTCAGTTTGAAAACCCCAAAACAGACGAAATTAGAATAGGAACATCAGTCTGCCTTCTTCCTTGCCCTGTGCTGTCAGGTAACTGCTTTTATGTGATCGTTCTAAATCTGTCCCAACAAGGGTATCAGCCAGCTTCTCCTTTGAAGGCTGATCTTTTTTCACCCAGTAGTGGTGACACCTCTGGGTGCATGAGTGATCTGTGAGTATAGAAGGATGGTAATGAGTCTGCTTCAGCTACTTCCTAGATCTCCAGGCCTTAGAACTCCTTTATGTGTATAAATTGCCAGTCTCCTCTGTAGTTTTCCTTTTAATTTGCAAATTCAGTATTTGTAAAAAGCCATAAATGCTCTTGCTGCTGCTAAGTCACTTCAGTCGTGTCCAACTCTGTGTGACCCCATAGACAGAAGCCCACCAGGCTCCCCCGGTCCCTGGGATTCTCCAGGCAAGAACACTGGAGTGGGTTGCCATTTCCTTCTCCGATGCATGAAAGTGAAAAGTGAAAGTGAAGTCCCTCAGTTGTATCCAACTCTTAGCAACCCCATGGACTGCAGCCTACCAGGCTCCTCCGTCCATGGGATTTTCCAGGCAAGAGTACTGGAGTGGGGTGCCATCGCCTTCTCCATCTTAAACCAGTTAAGTTACATGAAATCTTATATTCTGAAAATTAAATTATTACAGAATAGTTATTTTTAATTTAGAATGCTTCCTTCATCTTTTTTGAATTTTGTGTAGAACATTTGAGAAATTTATAGCTACTGGTAAAGTGGGAAACAACCGTTATCTTCCCCTCAACCTGTGACATTTTAGTGAATAAGCTTTCAGACTTTTTTTGGGGGTGGGGGGGAAGGAAGTGGCTGTGGAAGTGCAGAGTCCTAACCATTGGACTGCTGGGGAATTCCACAGACTTCTTTATGTCAGCATAATTCAACCACATATTTGTGTATAGAGCAATTA
>SJYV01018899.1:665361-687166 GCA_006410875.1 Neotragus pygmaeus | reverse complement strand
CTTCAGTACAGGATCTGGTCTAGGATTAGATACTGCATTTAGTTGTCATATCTTTTTAGAAAAAAATGAATGCATGATTGCTGTAGAAAGTTTAAGTAAGGCAGAAAGAAAATAAGTCTTACAATCCTGTCACCTAGAAGTAACAATTATTGACAGTCTGGTGTGCACTATTTCAGCCCTCGAGTTCTTTCCTGCATTTGTCTGTGTTTATGTTTTAAATGTAATCTTTGAAACCTAAAAGAATGACTTTTTCTCCATATACTGGCTTGTTGTTCATTCACCAAGTCAAGTCCGACTCTTCACAATGCCATGGATTGCAGCACGCCAGGCTTCCTTCCCCCTCACTGTCTCCCAGTTTGCCCAAGTTCATGTCCATTGAATTGGTGATGCCATCCAACCATCTCATTCACTGGCGTGTAACCAGTACAGTTCATTCCATTTAATGATAAAGCTGTTAAAGATTTACTACCAGGTGTCAAAATTGAACGTGTTGAAGCACCTTTTTTCTTAGGTTTTTTGTTGTAGTTTTTTCTGAGCATGCCTATCAGTAATAAACACATTTCTACATCAGTAGATATACATATAGCTACACTTTAAAAGCTTAATGAAGCTATGCCCATATTAAGTGCAGTCATTTTTCCATTTCTTTTTCAAAATCTTGGTTTCAGCCCATTAAATTAATTTCATGACCCCTCAGTTTGAAAACCCCAAAACAGACGAAATTAGAATAGGAACATCAGTCTGCCTTCTTCCTTGCCCTGTGCTGTCAGGTAACTGCTTTTATGTGATCGTTCTAAATCTGTCCCAACAAGGGTATCAGCCAGCTTCTCCTTTGAAGGCTGATCTTTTTTCACCCAGTAGTGGTGACACCTCTGGGTGCATGAGTGATCTGTGAGTATAGAAGGATGGTAATGAGTCTGCTTCAGCTACTTCCTAGATCTCCAGGCCTTAGAACTCCTTTATGTGTATAAATTGCCAGTCTCCTCTGTAGTTTTCCTTTTAATTTGCAAATTCAGTATTTGTAAAAAGCCATAAATGCTCTTGCTGCTGCTAAGTCACTTCAGTCGTGTCCAACTCTGTGTGACCCCATAGACAGAAGCCCACCAGGCTCCCCCGGTCCCTGGGATTCTCCAGGCAAGAACACTGGAGTGGGTTGCCATTTCCTTCTCCGATGCATGAAAGTGAAAAGTGAAAGTGAAGTCCCTCAGTTGTATCCAACTCTTAGCAACCCCATGGACTGCAGCCTACCAGGCTCCTCCGTCCATGGGATTTTCCAGGCAAGAGTACTGGAGTGGGGTGCCATCGCCTTCTCCATCTTAAACCAGTTAAGTTACATGAAATCTTATATTCTGAAAATTAAATTATTACAGAATAGTTATTTTTAATTTAGAATGCTTCCTTCATCTTTTTTGAATTTTGTGTAGAACATTTGAGAAATTTATAGCTACTGGTAAAGTGGGAAACAACCGTTATCTTCCCCTCAACCTGTGACATTTTAGTGAATAAGCTTTCAGACTTTTTTTGGGGGTGGGGGGGAAGGAAGTGGCTGTGGAAGTGCAGAGTCCTAACCATTGGACTGCTGGGGAATTCCACAGACTTCTTTATGTCAGCATAATTCAACCACATATTTGTGTATAGAGCAATTAAATGCTTTTCTCACCTTATAGTAGTTATAAATCTGATTTATAGTGTTACCAGTATGCAGTGTTAGAAGGTGTGCAAAGGAATGTGGCAACCCCGGGAGTTGAAAGCGATATTCAACCTTTGGTGGGCTGGGGACTGCTGACTAGCATCCCAGAGGGCTCGTTTGGAGCATAGCTCTACAACTTCCTGGGCAACATGTTTCCTCAAGCTGTTTCAGTACATAGGACCTCAGGAGCTTGCCTGAGGTTCAGAAGCATTAAGTAATTTGTTTTGATCTGCAGCTATCAAATGGCCAAACCAACAGGACATCTCAGGTGAAGGTTGTGGAGGTCAAGCCCGATATATTTCCTCCATATAAGTACAGCTGTACTGTCACACTGGTAAGTGGAACTAAGTGATGGGTGGACACAGGGGTGGTTTAGTTGTGTGGTGGAGGGTGAGTAGGAGTCTGAGGGTGGGTGGGGAGTGATACTTGGGAGTGAGAGTAGGGTGAGGGCTCGATCATTGATTCTAAACATCTTGTCACTGGAACAAATCATAGTGATTACTGAGTGAATCAGCTAGGTTTCTTGTTTTTCTCAAATGAGATCCATGAAGTGTAGGCCAGCTGACCAAGGTATTTCTCTTGAGGGTAGTTCTCTGGGAAAGTCACTGAGAATTCAGTCCAGCTTCAGCATTCAGCCATCTTTAGACCTTTTAGTGCTGTACATGCAAGTTTGAGAAATGTATTTTTTTTCTCCCTAAAACAGTCACATTCAGTACTAGTGTCTGATAGGGTTTCAGAAGCGCTTTAGTAAAAGCAACTTATTTTGTTCAACCTGGTGTTTCCCACCAAGGTTTTCCCTCCCCTGCTTTTATTTTTAACATAACATATTAACATCCCCAAAAATGAATGTGTGGCTCTGGGGTCATTCTTTTGCAGGCTAAGCAGCCTGGAGCAGTGAAATAAACAGTAGATGTCGAAAGACCTAGTCCAAAAGTGGTTCTGGCTCTACTGCTGGCATGCCGTCTGACCTGGAGACTCTTTTCCTTCTCTGGTCCTCAGTTTTCACTGTCTGTAAAATACTCTGTTGGCTTAGAAAGTGTGTTTTGGGGCTTCTCTTGCTCAGTACTCTAATTTTGTTGATCCTTGAGGTGCCAAACCAGCTAGGTAACCTTAGGCAGTTTCCCTGGATGAGTGAAATGCACAGATTTTGAGGAAGCAGCTAGATTTTTTAAAAATTCAGAAATTTCTGTTGAGCACATTCTTTGTGCCATGCCCTGTGGTGGACATTCAGTAGGAACAAGACAACATAATATGGTGGGTCATTGCCTTTTCTGGCCCTATCTTGGGAAGAGGGCTCTCTCATCCTGGAGAGCTGCTCAGGCTTTATTTTCCAAAGGCCTAATCACTCCCTTCTTTGTGCCATCCATCCCTTCACTGTCTCTTCCCTGTGGCTATGGGAGGCCAGTGGGGGCACCACTTGGTGGGGACTGCCCAGGACCCTCTCTCTGGCTGATTAGACTGCAGCTTGTTGTAAGAGCCTCGGTGCCAGAGCTGTGAGCTTGTAGAGGCCACAGGTCACAGTATTTCTTCAGATGGAGCTTGAAGTCCTTGGTCCTCCTGGCATTCTGTTAGAACAGACCTGCTTCGCTGCTGATTGCCTGGACCCTGAAGGCATTTGAATTCCTGACCTTTGAGATTCATCTTTGTTTCACAGATAGGAGGACTTGCCAGAACTGTTCAGGCTATATTAAGACTGAAAGGGGATAACCACAGAAAAAGTATCTTGTTTCAAGATACTTTGAAGGCTGTTTGAGAGCTGGTCTAAATCTGGGTTTGTAATTGTCATTCTCCTCTGTTTTACCAGTAGCAGGTCATCCTGATTCTTGGCTCTGCACAGGTGTAAATTGACTTGTAAAATTGAAATATGGTCTTATTTTTTAGGATTTGGGCCTGGCTACATCACGAGGTCGGGGAAAGTGCAAGAATCCCTCTTGTAGCTATGTCTACACCAACCGGCATAAACCTCGGATTTGTCCCAGTTGTGGTTTTAACCTTGCCAAAGACCGGACTGAGAAAACCTCCAAGGTTCTCGTGAGTTCCTTGCCCAGACACACGCCCGAGTCTTGGATAGGGCTCTGTTAGCAGTTGAGCTTTAGGAAACATAAAAGGATTTCTTGGTACATATTGTAGTTAGCACCAGAACTGGAGCCAGGTTCTAGGTTCTGAATCTTCTAGCTCAGTGGACCAAGAGTTCATTCACAGGAGAAAAAAATAGCCAACACAGGCCTTAGTGAGGATTCTAAAGTAGAAGGGTTGGAAACGTTATATCATTTTAGCTCTGAGGTTGTTGAAGGACCTGTAAATAGAATTTTGGTAAATACAGAGTGCCAGCCTCAGGACTTTGTAGATGAGATTGCTGCTACTCAGGTTCCTTACAGAGCATTTGGCCAACCACAGCGCTTTACTTCTAGCAGTCTTGGCAGGCCTGCTCCCTGAAGTGGGACCAACCTGCTGGATAGTAAAACACATTCCACTCGGCTCCTTAGGGCTTGTTTTTGTTGTTTGTTTGTTTATTAGAACCAGGGAAAATGGACAGTTTCAGAGGACCTCTGAATTTCCACATAGGAATTTTAAGTGAACAGAAAGAGAACCTACCTAAGACAGTGAACAGAATGACGGGATGAACATAAGAAGAGAGGTCTCAACCCATATGCTTTGGAGGGAAAGAGGATGGCTCACAGAACAGGTCAGGATCCAAGGTGGAGCCCTGGCCACTCTAGATCTAACCCACACCTCACAAGATGTGCAGGATGTGGGTGGGAGGGAAAGGTGTACAATGTACTCAAGGATAGGCATGAGCAGAGATGAAGAGGTAGGCAGTCTGATGTTCCATTGGGTTAGAGGAGAGAATGTATGGGGAGGAGTATGGAAAAGAAGTCTTAAAAGATTGGGACCATGTATCATGGCAGATATGTAATGCTAAGACTGGGCAGTTTGTTTTTCAGGCAGGGGGTCATACTGAATGTCCTGAGCCATGGAGAGACCCAGAAGGTTATGTCAGGAGGACAGAGGGTTTGGGAGCAGACAGAACTAGAGAGGTTAGGAAGGACTTCTTCAAGCTAAGTTTTCTATGTGAATGCATGGGAGGGGGCTTTCTGGCAGTGAATCTCATCCCCTAATCTTCAGGTCTGTTTCTGTGCTTGAGGTAGTAGTCTGAGGTTATTGCCAGAAAGAGAAGTGGAACTAAAAGAAAAAAACATTGAGAATAGGAATTGAGAGACCTGCCTGGAAATGACCCTAAGTTGCTTGCTTTCCCTATCCTGAATTTTAGTTTCCCCATCAGTAAAACAAAGCAGGTAAGGTGGATTAGATCTGGGTATTCTATTCTTGGGGCCATGAGCACTAGAGAAAACTCTGAGCTGAGCTTCGAGGCGGCTCAGAGCTTCTTGCAGGTGCTTCCATGCCTCCCGTCACGTCCTGTCACACAGGCGCCCTCTGCTGGCAGTGAGCTTCCCTTCCTGTTTCTCCACGTGGTGGACGTGCTCCTCTTCACAGCACATTGACCACACCATTTTTTTTTCCTTCAAGGAAGTGAATGTTATTTTGTAAACAGGGATAATTCCAGTGCAATATAAAGAAAATTGATTTAGATCTAAAATTTTATACCCTAGATTAACTTTTTGTTTGTTTGAACTATTTCCTTAAGTCAGTTTCCAGAGTAAAACTTTCGGTGCTCACATACAAACACACATCTATATGGTTCTTGACAAGTGTTGGGACTCAAATTCAGAACAGATACTTTTGACAAATACGAGAATACATATTCCCAGAATTAAACAAAATATCTGAAATAAAGCCCGTCTGGAACATCGCACATTCTGTAATTACAACAGATAAAATTAGAAATAACCTGTGTCTACCATTGAAATAAATTATAATGGCATCCAGTCCTGTCATTTCATGGCAAATAGATGGGGAAAATGCACAAATAATATCAGATTTCATTTTCTGGGGCTCCAAAATCACTGCAGACGGTGACTGCAGCCACAAAATTAAAAGACGCTTGCTCCTTGGAAGAAGAGCTGTGACAAATCTAGACAGCGTATTAAAAAGCAGAAACATTATTTTGCCACCAGAGGTCTATTGGCAGACCTCTGTTGGTCAAAGCTATGGTTTTTCCAGTAGTCATGTTTGGATGTGACAGTTGGACTATAAAGAACACTTGAGTGCTGAAGAATTGATGCTTTTGAACTATGATGCTGGAGAAGACTCTTGAGAATCCCTTGGACTGCAAGGAGATCCAACTAGTCCCTCCTAAAGGAAATCAACCCTGAATTTTCACTGGTATTGAAGCTCCAGTACTTTGGCCACCTGATATAAAAAGGCAACTCACTGGAAAAGACCCTGATGCTGGAAAAGACTGAGGGCAAGAGTAGAAGAGGGTGACAAGGGTGACAAGAGGGTGACAAGAGTAGAAGAGGGTGGTTGGATGGCATCACTGACTCAATGGATAGGAGTTTGAGCGAACTCAGGGAAATACTGAAGGACAGGAAGCCTGGTGTGCTGCAGTTCATGAGGTCACAAAGAGTTGGACATGACTTAGTGACAGAACAATAATTAAATATTAGTTACTAATAGTAAATTATTAATGCTGCATAAAAAGATTAAGATTAGTCTACAAAATGGAGATAATTTATGATCTAATAAGTGAAAAAACTCAAATGTTCTGGGTACTTTGCTTCAGTTCAGTTCAGTCACTCAGTCATGTCCGACTCTTTGTGACCCCATGGACTGCAGCACACCAGGCCTCCCTGTCCATCACCAACTCCTGGAGTTTACCCAAACTCATGTTCATTGAGTCAGTGATGCCATCCAACCATCTCATCCTCTGTTGTCCCCTTCTCCTCCCACCCTCAATCTTTTCCAGCATCAGGGTTTTTCAAATGAGTCAGTTCTTCACATCAGGTGGCCACAGTATTGGAGTTTCAGCTTCAACATCAGTACTTTGCTTAGAACTCTGTAAAACTGTGGATATAAAGATTCTTCCCTGTTTACCTGAAACTATTACGTCCCCCAATACAAAATAAAAAGTTTAAAACAAAAACAAGATTCTAAGGAAACAAATAGTAAATGTTGACAACACCCTGTGTTGACACCCTTTTAGTTCCCTGTAAGACCACAATCACTTGTCAGCCAAGTGTAATCTGTTGGCCCATACTCCTTTTTCTTTCCGGCCACGTGGCTTTTGGGATCTTAGTTCTCCTATCAGAGATTGAACCCAGGCCCTTGGCAGTGAGAGCACAGAGTCCTAACCACTGGTCCCAGGGAATTGCCAGCCCCCATATTTCTAATGCTGGAGCATGTATATATAATGTGTCAGTGATATGGAATGGAATTGAGTCCTGTGTAGATAGATGCTCTGAACTCCTTTAGCTGTCGATGTGGCTTGCATTATGAAAATGGATGTTGGTCTCTACTGGTGAAGTGACTTTTCTTGGTCAGACAAGAACTGTCTGGGGACCTTTTGGC
Source organism: Neotragus pygmaeus (assembly GCA_006410875.1). NCBI lineage: Eukaryota > Metazoa > Chordata > Mammalia > Artiodactyla > Bovidae > Neotragus > Neotragus pygmaeus. Next base: position 680,007 of record SJYV01018899.1, on the reverse strand, counting down.
AATTGATTTCAAGTCCCACTCTTTTTTATATTCTTTTTTCTTTGGTTAGTTGGTAGCTGCCTACCCCCATGACCCTCATCTTCATACATTCCCCCACATTCTAATTCTCTAAATTTTAGAGAAACAAAAGAAAATCATTGTTTTCCACAAAACACTGTTCAGAAACCCAAGGACCTTTAAGTGTATGTGCCTTCTCTTTGGAGCCCCTGGTGAGCATACATTTCCTATGCAGTTTGTCACCAGTGGCTGTAATTAAGACTGCAGTATCTATGGGCTGGAATGATCTTTCATTTCCATCTTTGATCTGTGTTTCAGAGCCAAAGGATAGTATGCTTTCCAACCTATCTTCCAGCCCATGGTTCAGCATAAGTCATAAATGAGAAAGAACACACAGGATCCTGGGGCAGCTCATCCTAGTGTCACTCAGCTCTTCTACAGCCATTCATTCAAATTCATTTTTTCAGCAAGCATGTATTGAAAGCCTGTTACGGGTCAGATTTTGGGGATACAAAGATGAATACGACATGCCCATTTCCCTTTAGGAGGTTACAGTCTAGCTTGGGGGGAAAGATAGGTAACCAAACTATTACAGATAGCAAGACAAGAGTTGTCAAAAGTATACTGAGTTAATAAGTTGTTGTTATGCACTTAACCTCCGTGAAACAACATATAATATGTCCAGCAAATATGAGTTAGCATCTTTTGTGTGCCCTCAGTGGTGGTGTTAGAAGTTCAGTAAATAAGCAGGGGAGAGAACAATGGCTTACCACCTATGAGAAAGTGAAATATGCAGTAAAGGAGTGGACTGTAGGAGCGTGAAGGAGCGAGTGATCGATGCTGCATTTGCACAGATCGGGGAAGGACCTCCATTGAAAAGGGGCCGGTATAAGAAGGACCTGTTTCAGAGAGTGTTTCAGAACCTTGTTTCCTGGAAGCCTGTGACTGGTATATAAAGTTCCCTTGTACGCAGAAGCCACACAGTGTTAAATGCTTTAAGCTCTACAGGTGCCCGTTTACACATCAAAACTACCATTCAGAGAGTTTTTGTTGTGTGCTGAGTGCTTTACTTGCACTAACTCATTTACTCTGCAACAACTCTAGGAGATTATTAGTATTTTGATCCTTCATTTTTGGAGATATTGAAGGGGGTTACCCATTTACAGCTCTTCAGTGGCATATCCAGAGTTGAACCCCTGGTCTGTTATCCTCCAAACCTCACAGCCAGTGCATGGGAGCAGAATCTTGAAACCATTACCAAGAGGGGTATATAATCCTCTTATTTTACCAGTAGAGAAATAGTGCCAGAGAGAGAAAACTCCTGCTCTGAGTCACTCGGTGAGTTACTAGCTGAGTGGCTTAGGAACCTAGGTTTCCCACTTCAGTCGTAGGCCCTTCCCTTTGCCACTCTAGCCCTCTCGTGGTTTTAGCCCGTGGCTGCTGCTTTTGTGCCCTCGATGGTGTTTTGTGACGGATCTGCTTTCTTCCAGGAGGCAAGCTCACCACTCCCGGATATGTTGAGTGCCACAGAGCCCCTGAGCGCAGCCCAGAGGGAGATCCAGCGCCAATCAACACTGCAGCTGCTGCGCAAAGTCCTGCAGATTCCCGAGAATGAGTCAGAGCTGGCCGAGGTCTTCTCTTTGATTCATGAACTCAATAGCTCTCGGCTCGTCCTGTCCAACGTGGGTGAGGAGACAGTCACCATCGAGCAAACCTCTTGGTCGAATTACTATGAGTCTCCATCCACACAGTGCCTTCTCTGTAGCAGCCCATTATTCAAAGGGGGACAAAAGTAAGCACCGCTTTCAGATTTACCCTCGCCTAGCTGCCCCATCTTACTTAACCTGTATCACCCCTTTCTTCAAATACCATTAGGGCTATAACCTTCGCAGATGTTCTTTTCAGTATTTTCAGTATTTCTTAGGTGTCCTTGACTTTTGCGATCACCAAAAATAAAATTATAATAGTGATTATATATTATTTCTATTGAAATGATACTGTCCCCAACTTAGGATTTAGTTTACTTCTGGACAGCCCAGTAAAATGCTTGGATTTGAGAGTTCATTAGTGTTGGTTAAACTGGATAATAAGTTCAGAATTGTGTTAACTTTAGGGGTGATTCCATAAGCCCAATTCCAATGAAGGGGGAATACCCACCTAGGAAACTCCTTGGAGCACAAGGTCCAACACCTTCATTTCCTCCCACATTTACAGTCTTGAGTTTGCTCTTGATCACTGAGCCTAGGAACTGCATTAAAAAGTTGCTTTTCCTTCTTTTTTTTTTTTTTTTCAAATATTCTTGGTACTAGCTCTCTGGCGGGGCCCCAGGAATGCTGGCTGCTGACAGCCAGTTGGCTGCAGGTCGTGACTGCTCAGGTGAAGATGTGTCTGAATCCCCATTGTCTGGCCCTGCACAGCTTCATGGACATCTATACAGGTGGGTGCCAGCCTCTTTACCCTCAAAGGACATATTTGAGAACAGCCTCTGTGGGTCAGGCTTCTGGTCCTGTGAGCATTGGATTTTCTCTTAGATGAGGCTTCTGAGGAAGAGGATGTCTTTGTTCCTGGCTAGCCCAGCCCCAGAAGATTATTTTTATCTCTGAAGTGTTAGAACTCTCTTATTAGGGCTCTTTAAACAAAGTTAAGTTTAAAATAACAGATCTTCGTTGTGGAAAAAACAAAAAGCTGACAAATAAAAGGAAAAAACTAAAAATCAGTAGTAATCCTACTGCTATGAGATTAATATTCAACATTGTATTCTGTAGTTTTTCATCCCTACAGAATAAAAGAAGGTGTAGGTTTTATAGGTTTAATAGTTTTTCTTTGAACAAAAATGGAGTTGTGCTGGATGTTGTTTTGGAGTGTTGGTTTTAAATTTAGCAATGTATCATGGGTATCCTTTTATGCTGGCAGGTGGCAAAATGCATCACCATTTTTAAGGAGAAATATATGACCGTGTTCCATTTTAAGAGTTGTCGTTATAATTAAGTCTTTGTGTACAGCCTTAATTATTTTCTTTGGGCAAATGCCCAAAAGTGGAATTGCTGTATATTCACCCTTTTCCTCTGTTCATCAGCATCATTCATTGAACACTGACCATGTACCAACCATTTGAGAATTTGAATCTTGAGTTTTATATGTAGAACCGAGTGCTGAAGATTAAGGAGTATTTCTTATTCTCCTTGTCTTCAGAACCTTAAGGTGCCTTATTTCGAATTCATGCTTTTAATGTCTTGTATTGCCAGACTGAGCTTGTACTACTTCAGCACTAGTGAGAGTGCCATTACCTGCAGTCTGTCTCAGCCTGTAGCACCTGGGTCTCTCTCTTTTTTTTCTGACATATAACCGTATGCTCTGTGCGTGCATGCAGTGAACGTTGTTGTTGTGCAGTTATGAGTTCTGACAAACGCACTGAGTTTTGCAGCTGCCACCGTAGTCAGTATAGAGAACAGTTCATCATCCCCAAAGCATTCTCTTTTAATGTCCCTTTTAGTAACCCCATTCTCTTTTAATAACCTCTCGCCCCTAACCTCTGGCAACCGTTTGATAATTTCTTCATTTCATATATTTCTGTCTTTCCAGAATGTCATATAAATCTATAGTGAACAGTGTTTTGAGTCTGGCTTCTTTTACTGTATATGTATATATGTGTCTTTGAAGTTCATCCATATCGTTCTGTGTATCAGTAGATTTTCCTTTTTATTGTTGAGTAGCTTTGCATTGTGTGGAGCACCACACTTGATTGTCTGTTCATTCCTTGAAGAATGTTTGGATTTTTACCAATTTTGGCAGTTGTATTCATAACTGTAAATAGTCATGTATAGGATTTTGTGTAAACTTAAATTTTCATTTTATTTTGGGTAAATACCCTAGGAATCACATGGGCCATGTGGTAAGTGTATGTTTAGTTAATGAGAAATCACCAAACTGGTTACCTATGTTGGTGTCATTTTTGTGTTCCCTCTAATGATGGGTGAGAATTCCAATTTGCTTCATATGTCAGCACTTGGTATTATCTACTTTGTGTGTGTGTGTGTTTCAGCCATTCTAATAGGTGTGTGTAGAAATAACTTAATGTGGTCTCAATTTAGACTAATGAAGTTGACTATCTTTTTGTGGGTTTATTTGTCATCTGTATGTCTTTGGCCCATTGAACTGGGTGGTTTTCTTGCTGTTGAGTTTTGAATGTTCTTTATATACTCTCATATACATCCTTTGTCAGATAAGTGATTTGCAGATATTTTATTATGGTTTGTGTCTTATATTCTCATTCTCCTAACACAGTCTTCCACAGAGCAAAAATTTTCAAGTATGATAAAGACCAGTTCATCAAATTTTGTTTTAGCAATTGTGTTGATGTTATTGCTGTCTTTATCTAGGCGACGATCCTAAATATTTTTCCTGTGTTTTCTGCTAAAAGCTTTATAATTTATGGTTTTTATTTGTCTGTAATCCATTTTGAATTCATTTTTATGTAAAGTGTGAGGTCCAGATTGAGGTTTTTTTTTTTCCATGTGGACATCCATTTATTCCACTATTTGTTAAAAAGTAGTCCTTTCTGCTTTGAATTGCCTTTGCTACTTAATTGAAAAGCAGCTAGCCGTGTATATGCAGGTCTGTTTCTGTACTCTGTTCCATTGGCTATGTTGTCCATTCTTCTACCAGTACCACATGTCTTGAATACTGTTGCCTTTTAGTAGCTCTTATCATTAAGGTGGTATAAATTCTCCAACCTTGTTCTTCCTGAATTGTTTTAACTCTTTTTGTTTCTTTGCATTCCCATATGAATTTTAGAATCAGCTTGTTAGTATTTACAGAATCCTGCTAGAATTCTAATCGGAATTGTGTCAAATCTGTAGACCAGCTTGTGGAAGTTTGACATGCTTAAAAATATTGAGTCTTTCTAATACACGACATAGTCTATCTTTCTATCTGATTAGATTTTCTTCTTTTTTTCCAATCAGTGTTTCATTGTTTTTAGCATATAGATCCTGCAGGTGTTTTGTTAGATTCATACCGAGGCATTTAATTTTGTTAAGTGTTAAATGACATGGTTCAATTTCTAACTGTTTGGTGCTAGTATAAAAACATAATTGGGTTTTATCTATTGAACTTTATTCAATGACCTTGTAAAACTCACTTAGTAACCTTAAGAACTTTGGTAGATTAGCATTACAATTTCTTTCCTGGCATGGTTTTTTTCCCTTAATATATGTATTTTATTGAAGTATGGCTGACTTACAGTGTTTCGGGTACACAGCGAGGTGATTCAGTTATACATATAGACATATAATATTTTTGAAATTATTTTCCATTATAGGTTATTACAAGATACTGACTATAGTTCCCTGTGCTATAAAGTAAACCTTCATTGTTTGTTGCACATTTACTCTTTTAAATTAAATATAGCATTCTATTCATGGTAAGTCAAACAAGTGGAATTAAAATGTCATAAATTTTTTAGTTAGGCAAAAATTCATAAGTTTTCTAAAATATATACATTCTGCATACTTAGGAGAAAGGTTGAAGGCAGGAGGAGAAGGGGACAACAGAGGGTGAGATGGTTGGATGGCATCACCGACTCGACAGACGTGAGTTTGAGCAAGCTCCAGCAGTTGGTGATGGACAGGGAAGCCTGGCAATGCTGCAGTCCATGGGGTTGCAAAGAGTAGGACACGACTGAGCAATTGAACTGAACTGGTTTGGTGGTGCTGACTTCTCTTAACTTTTGCTTTGTATGCAAAGCTTTAATCTCTCCATCAAATCTTGCTGGTTAGCGTATTCTTGGTTGTAGGTTCTTCCTTTTCATCACTTTAAATATATCATGCCATTCCCTTCTGACTTGTAGAGTTTCTGTTGAGAAATCAGCCTGATGGGAGTTCCTTTGTGTGTTTTTCATTTTTCCTTTATTGCTTTTAATGTTTTATGTTTGTCTTTAACTTTTGTCAGTTTGACTAGTGTGTGTTTTGATGTGTTCCTTCTTGGGTTTATCATGCCCTGGACTTGATTGATTGACTCTTTCTTTTCCCATGTTTGGGAAGTTTTCAGCTGTTAAATTCTTCAGATATTTTCTCGGGTCCTTTCTCTCCTGCTGCTGCTAAGTCACTTCAGTCCTGTCCGACTCTGTGTGACCCTCTAGACAGCAGCCCACCAGGCTCCCCCATCCCTGGGATTCTCCAGGCAAGAACACTAGAGTGGGTCTTTCTCCTTCTGGGACCCCTATAATGCGCATGTTGGTGCATTTAATGTTGTCCCAGAGGTCTCTTAGGCTGTCTTCATTGCTTTTCACTCTTTTTTTTTTTTTTTCCCTATATTCTGTTCTATGGCAGTGATTTCCACCATTCTGTCCTCCAGGCCATTTATCTATTCTGCCTGTTATTCTGCTATTGATTCCTTCTAGTGTATGTATTCATCTCTGTTCTTTAGTTCTTCTAGATCTTTAGTAAACATTTCTTGCATCTTCTCCGTTGTTTTCCCAAGATCCTGGATCATCTTCACTGTCATTATTCTGAATTCTTTTTCTGAAAGGTTGCCTATCTCCACTTGATTTAGTTGTTTTTCTGAAGTTTTATCTTGTCCCTTCATCTGGGATGTGTACTTAGTCACTCAGTCGTGTCCAACTCTTTGTGACCCCATGGACTGTAGCCCACTAGGCTTCTCTGTCCATGGGGATTCTCCAGGCAAGAATACTGGAGTGGTTTGCCATGCCCTTCTCCAGGGGATCTTCCCAACCCAGGGATCGAACCCAGATCTCCTGCATTACAGGCAGATTCTTTAACCATCTGAGCCACCAGGGAAGCCTCCCTAAGTCATGTCCTTCTCTCGTGACCTCATGGACTATAGCCTGTCAGGCTCCTCTGTCCAGGGATTCTACAGGCAAGAATACTGGAGTGGGTTGCCATTTCCTTATCCAGGGGATCTTCCCAACCCAGGAATTGAACCAGGGTCTCCTGCATTGCTGGCATATTCTTTATGGATTGAGCTTTAAGGGAAGCTCCTCATCTAGGACATAACTTTCTGCTTTTTGTTGTGATTAACTTTCTGTAATATGGTTTGTGTTTTAGCTGCTGTGGGACTGTGCTTCTTTTTGCTCTTGCATCTGCCTTCTGGTGGATGAGGCTAAGAGGCTTGTATAAACTTCCTCAAGGGAGGAACTGGCAATGGGAAAAACGGGGTCTTGCTCTGGTGTGCAGGGCCTTGCTCAGTAAAGCTTTCATCCAATTATCTGCTGATGGGTGGGGTTGCACTCCCTCCATGGTGGTTGTTTGACCCGGCCCTGGGGTCTGCAGGCTTCATGGTAGGGTTCATGGTGACCTTCAAGAGGGCTTCTGCCAAAGGGGAACTTCCTGGTCTGATGTTGCCAGGGCCCCTGTCCCTGTGGTGAGCCCCTGCCAACCCATGCCTCCACAGAGACCCTCCAACTCTAGCAAGTAGTTTGGGTTCAGTCCTCTGTTAGGTTACTATTCCTTTCCTCTGGGTCTTGGTGTGGGCAAGAGTTTGTTTGTGCCCTCCGACACTGGAGTCTGTGGTTCCCCCAGTCCTTTGGAAATCGTATAATCGAATCCCGCTGCCCTTAAAGGCCAGATCGCCAGGGGGTTCCCAGGCCCTTTTCAAACCCCCAGGCTGGGGAGCCTGACATGGAATTCAGAACTTTTACAACAGTGGGAGAACTTCGTTTGGTACTGTTGTGCTCCGGTTTGTGGGTCACCCACCAAGCAGGAATGGGATTGCATTATACTGTGTTTGCACCCCTCCTCGCACCTCACTGCAGCTTCTTCGTTGTCTTTGGATGTGGAGTATCTTATTTTGGTGGTTCTAGCTTCTTCCTGTCAGTGGTGGTTTATCAGCTAGTTGCAGTTCTGGTGTTCTTGTGGGAGATAAGCACACACGCTTCTACTCTGCCATTGTGAACCAGAAGTCCTTGCGCATCGTTATAATTTTTCCAGCTTTGTCAATTTGATACAGAGAAACTTATAAAACTGCTCTTTAAACTTATTTTTTACAAAGCGTAGTTGATTTATAATGTTAGTTTCTGCTCTACAGCAAAGTGACATAGTCATACACACGCATATATATATATATATATATATATATCCTTTTTTATATTCTTTTGCATTATGGTTTATCCCAGGATATTGAATGTAGTTTCCTGTACTTTACAGTCGGACCTTGTTACTTATCCAGTCTGTATGTAATAGTTTGCATCTAACCCCAGATGCCCAGTCCATCCCTCTCCTCTCCCCTACAAGTCAGTTTTCTGTGTCTGAGGCTGTTTCTGTTTCACATGTAGGTTCGTTTGTGCTGTTTTAGATTACACATATAAGTGATACCGTATGGTGTTTGTCTTTCTCTTTCTGACTTAACTCCACTTAGTATGATGCTCTCTTGTCGCATCCTTATTGCTGCAGATGGTGTTATTCTGTGCTTTTTTATGGCTGAGTAGTATCCTGCATGTGTGTGTGTATCCATCCTCCTCCTTTGTCCATCCTGCCGGCCGCTTCGGTTTTCATGTCCTGGCTGTTGTGAATACTGCTGCTGCAGGGGTATGTGTATTCTTTTGCACCCTGTTTTCCTCCGGATACATGCCCAGGAGTGGGATTGCTGGATTATATGGCAGTTCTATTTTTAGTTTTCCATAGTGGCCACACCAATTTACATTCCACCAGTGGAGGGGGTGGTTCCCTTTTCTCCACACTGTCTCCAGCTTTTACTGTATATAACCCTTTTTTTCCCTTTCTTTCTTTCTTTTTTTTTTTTTTGATCTTTCATTCTGTGTCTGTTGACTTTTTAATGATGGCCATTCTGACTGATGTGAAGCGGTACCTCATTGTAGTTTTGATTTGCATTTCTCTCATAATGATGTTGAGCATCTTTTCATGTGCCTGTTGGCCATCTGCATGTCACCTTTGGTAAACGTCTGTTTAGGTCTTCTGCTTGTTTTTCAGTTGGGTGGTTTAGTTTGTTGTTGTTGTTGTTGTTGAGCTACATGAGCTGTTTGTATGTCTTTGAGAGTAAGCCCTTGTTGGTTATATCGTTCACAGGTATTTTCTCCCGTTTCATAGGTTGTCTTTTCCTTTTGTCTGTGGTTTCCTTTACTGTGCAAAAGCTTGTAAATTTGACTAAATCCCGTTTGTTTACTTTTGTTTTTATTTTTATTGCCCTGGCAACTGACCTAAGAAAACTCTGGTACAATTTCTGTCAGAGAATGTTTTGCCTGTGAGTCTCTTCTAGGAGTTTTATAATGTCTTATATTTAACTCCATAAGCCATTTTGAGTTTATTTTTGTGCATGGCATGAGGGTGTGTTCTAACTTCATTGATTTACATGCAGCTGTCCAACTTTCCCAACACCACTTGGCTGAAGATTTTTCCCATTTTATATTCTTGCCTCCCTTGACCACAGGTATGTGGGTTTATTTCTGGGCTCTCTATTCTGTTACATTGATCTGTATGTCTGTCTTTGTACCAATACCACGGTTTTGATTACTGTAGCTTTGAGGTATTGTCTGAAGTCTGGAAGGGTTGTGCCTCCTGCTTTGTTATTTTCCATCAAGGTCTTTCATTGTCCCATATAGATCTTAGGATTATTTGTTTTAGTGAGAAATATCCTGGGTAATTCGATAGGGATCACATTAAATATGTAGATTGCTTTGGATAATTGCCATTTTAATAATAATTCTTCCAACCCAAGAGCATGATATCATTCCATTTCTTTGAATCATCTTCAGTTTCCTTTATTAATATTTTATAATTCTCACTGTAGAAGTCTTTCACCTCCTTAGGTGAAAGTACTCTTAAGTATTTTATTTATTTATTTTGGGGGGAGTGTGGTTTTTAAAGTGTGGTTTTTATTTATTTATTTTGGGGGGAGTGTGGTTTTTTATTTTTTTTATATTACCTTTCTTCTACTTCGCTGTTAGTGTAAAGAACTGCAACCAGTTTCTGTGGGTTAATCTTGTATCTTGCTGCCTTGCTTAATTCATTTATCAATTCTAAATGTTTTTGTGTGGAGTCTTCAAGAGTTTTCTGTGTATAGCATCATGTCATCTGCATATAGTGATAACAGTTTTACCTCTTCCCTTCCAATTTGGACACCTTTTATTTCTTGTCTGATTGCTGTGGCTAGGACTTCCAATACTGTGTTGAATAGAAGTGGTGAGAGTGGGCTTCCTTGTCTTGCTCCACATTTTAGTGGGAAGGCTTCCAGCTTTTCATTGTTGGATATTGTTTGTGGGTTTATCGTAAATAGCTTTTATTATGTTGAGATATGTTCCCTTTATATGCATTTTGTTAAGAGTCCTTTTTTTTTTAATCATGAATGGATGTTGAATTTTGTCAGGTGTGTTTTCTGCATCTGTTGAGATCATTACGTGTTTTTTCTCTTTTGTTGATGTGGTGTAGCATATTAATTGATTTGTATATATTGAACCATGCTTGTGAATTTGGAATGAACCCCTTTGGTCATGGTATGTGATCTTTTTTATGTATTGCTGGATTTGGTTTGTTAGTGTTTTTGTTGAGAATTGTTGCATCTATTTTCATCATGGATATTGACCGACAGTTTTCCTTTCTTGGCATTACCTTTGTTTGGTTTTGGTATCAGGGCGGTGGTGGCTTCATATAATATCTCTGGGAGTGTTGCCTCTGCTTTAGTATTTTGGAAGGGTTTAAGAAGGGTCAGTAAAAGTTCTTCTTTATGTGTTTGGTATTGTTTGCCTGTGGAGCCATCTGATCCAGGACTTGAGTTTGTAGAGTTTTTTGTTTTTGTTTTGTTTTGTTTTTTTCCCTTCATATTCTATTTCAGTTCTAGTAATCAGTCTGTTCAAATTATGGATTTCTTCTTAATTCAGTTTTGGTGAGCTGTATGTTTCTAGAAATTTGTCCATTTCTTCTATTTTGTCAAATCTGTTGGTATGTAACTGTTTGCAGGATTCTGTTGTGGCTTTTATATGTCATCAGTACTGGTCGCTGTTTCTTACTTTGTTTATCTGAGTTCTTTCTCTTTTCTTGGTGAGCCTGGCCAGAAGTTTGGCAACTCTGTTTCCCCTTTCAAAGAATCAGCACTTGATTTTGTTGATTTCATTCTATTATTTAATCTCTGTTTTATTTCTTCTCTCATCTTTTATTCCTTCCTTCCTTTTGCTTGCTCTTCTTTTTCTAAGTCTTTTAGGTGGTAACTTAGGTTGCTTATTTGAGATTTTTCTTGTTTTTTGAGGAAGGGCTGTATAGCTGTAAGCTTTCCTAGCTCTAAGAACTTTTTTTGCTCCATCCTGTAGATTTTGTACGATTGTGTTTTCATTGTGGCTTATCTCAAGGTATTCTTAATTTTTCTTTTTGATTTACTTATTGATCCATTGTTTTTAGTAAACTGCTTTCATTCTCCATGTAATTTTTTTTTTCTCATTTTTTCCTGTGGTTGCTTTCTAGTTTCATTCTATTGTAGATTAGAGAAGATTGTTTGAAGTAATTTTTATACTCTTACATTTGTTGAGGTTTGTTTTGTGCCCTAGTATGTGGCCAGTCCTAGGGAATGCTCCATGTACACTTGAAAAGAATGTATATTCTTGTTTTTTTTTTTTTTTAGTGTAATATCCTGAAATAATTGAGTCCAAAATAATTGTTGCATCATTTTGGATTTCTCTTGTCTTACTGACTTTCTGTCTAGAAGATCTGTCCATTGATGTGAACGAGGTGTTAAAAGTTTCTTGCTATTATTGTATTTCTGTAAGGTTCTCCTTTTATGTCTGTTAATGTTTGCTGTATATAATTAGATGCTCCTTTAGAGGGTTCATATATGTTAATGGATGTAATATCCTCTTCTTGTATGACCCTTTTTATCGTTATATAAGGTCTAGCTTTCTTTATGGCCTTTGTTTCAAAGCCTGTTTTATCTGGTAGGAGTATGCAACCCCCTGCCTTCTTGTCATTTCCGTTTGCATGAAATATCTTTTCCCATCCCTTAACATTAAATCTGTGTATATGCTTTGCCTTAAAGTGGATCTTATAGGCAGTATGTTCTAGGCTCTTGTTTTTTAATCCAATCTACCACCTTGTGTTTTGATTGAAGCATGTAGTTCATTGACACTTAAGGTAATTATTGATAAAATATGTATTTATTGCCATTTTAAACCCTGTTTTCCTATTGGCTCTATGTTTCTTCTTTGTTCCTTTTTATCAAATATTTTGTGGCTTGATGATTTCCTTTTGTCTTATGCTTGTGTTCTCTGTTTTTTGTGAATCATTTGTATGCTTTTGATCTACAGTTACCGTGTTTTTCAAGTATATTAACCCCTTCCTATATCTACTGGCTTCAGACTGATAGTCATATTGGCTCAAACACATTTTTTTTAAAAGGAGAATCTAAATGTTTTTACTCCTCTCCCCCACATTTTACTTTACATCTTCTTGTTTATCCTTTTGCTGTTCCTTGTGTTTATCTTCACAAATGGATTTTTTTGTGGTTTGCTTTCCTATTGTGACTTCCTTTTTTCTGTACCTTCTTGCTTTTCTATTTAGAGATCTTTCAATATTTCTTTTATGGTAGGTTTAGTATTGCTATATTCTTTTGGTATTTGCTTGTCTAAGAAATTCTTACTCTCCTATTCTAAGAAATAATGTTGCTGGGTTTTATATTCTAGGTTGCTTTGAATGTATTTTGCCACTCCCTAGGGCTTCCCTTGTGGCTCACCTGGTGAAGAATCCGCCTGCAATGTGGGAGACCTGGGTTCTTCCCCTGGGTTGGGAAGATCCCTGGAGAAGGGAAAGGCTACCCACTCCAGTATTCTGGCCTGGAGAACTTCATGGACTGTATCGTCGATGGAGTCGCAAAGAGTCGGACACACTGAGCGACTTTCACTTTCACTTTCTGACCTTCAGAGTTCCTGTAAAGAAGTCTGCCAGTAGCCTTATGGGGAGGATTCCATTGGGATTAACTTGGTTGCTTTCTTGCTGCCTTTAGAATTCTCTAAACTTTGCCTTTTTTTTTTTTGGCCACTTTTTCAATTGAAAGATAATTGCTTTACAGAACTTTGTTTTCTGTCAAACATCAACAAGAATCAGCTATAGGTACGCCCGTGTCCCTTCCCTCCCTGCCATTTTTATTGTCTTGGCATAGATGTGTTTGGGTTCATCTTGTTTGAGACCTTCTGCTGCTTGTATCTGGTTGTCTGTTTCTTTCTTTAGGTTTGGAAAGTTTTTAACCATAATTTATTCAGATACATTTTTGATCTTTTTCCTTCTGGAATCCCTATTAGGCATAGATTAGCATGCTTTAGATTATCCCATAGGTCTCTTACATTGCTTTCATATTTTTTATTTCACCTGTCTCCTGTTCTGACTGGATGATTTCCATTATTCTTTCTTCCAGATCACTTACTTATTCTTCTGCATTATTCATTCTGCTGTTCATTGCCTTTAGCTCATCTTTTGTCTCAGCAAATGAACTTTCTAACTTCTTGGCTACTCCTTATAGTTTCTAGTTCCTTTTTACAGTAATCTGTGTTTCTGTTGATGGCCTTTCTGTTAATTCCTTCAGAATTTTTATTATTTCTCTTTTGAACTCAATTTCAGATTGAAAGCATCTTTTATTGTTTTGTTCCTTCAAGGGGATTCTCTTGGTCTTTTAACTGGGAATGGTTCCTATGCTTGTTCATTTTACTTACATTTCTCTTACTGTATGAGTTTAAGAGAAACAATTATCTAGCATAGTCTCGGAATACTATATGTGGGAACATCCTTGTATAAGCCTATATGGGTTTAATATTTTTGTTGCTATTAGTTTGGATGCTTGTTACCTCTTTCCTTAGCCCATGCTTGCCGTCATCCTTATGATAGGGAATAAGAAGGTATAGTGGCCTACGTGTGCTCTTGGGGCCACATGCCAGCGGGGGCAGTGGTTGGTGCCTGCTCATGCATGTCTTAGCAGTAGGGGTGGCCTGCATACCTCTAGCTTGTGATGGCAGTGGCAGCTCATGCTGGCTCCTGGAGCTTGTATAGAGTGTCCTGTTGCCTGAAAGCATGTGTGGGGAAAGAAGCGCCCCTGTGGTGCTCCTGCCCCTCTCCTTGTGTACCCCCACCCCCCCAACAGTGGTCTCTCGCCTCACTGGGAGGCCCAGGCTTCTTTGATGTACACAGTCAGCTACCATACTCCAGCCCCTTCAGACTGTCTCCATGCAGCCAACCCCAGTCTTCTTCCCAGGTGTGATCTCTGAAGTCTGAGCTTCAGCACCCACCCACTGCCTACACAGGTGGATTAGCATCTCAGGCAGGAGAGTGCGGGGAGGCCATACGGACCACCTGTGCAAGGTCAGTCTCCTATTTGCCTTCCTCACACTGACTGCTATGCTTTCCCCGCCGAGGCATCTAAGCTCCTCTTGGTTCCAGGCTGGTTTCCCCACCAGTGCTGCGANGCATCTCAGGCAGGAGAGTGCGGGGAGGCCATACGGACCACCTGTGCAAGGTCAGTCTCCTATTTGCCTTCCTCACACTGACTGCTATGCTTTCCCCGCCGAGGCATCTAAGCTCCTCTTGGTTCCAGGCTGGTTTCCCCACCAGTGCTGCGACTTCACGAGGTGCAGGAACCTTTCCTCTCTCATATCTCCCTCCTTGGGGCACAGGTCACATCCTGATTTCCCTCCTTTCCCCAACCCCA